>JAVTVY010042156.1:0-186693 GCA_036873755.1 Hanleya hanleyi
CACCTTAAATTGAGGCCTGTGCCTTTAATATAGTGTAATTTAAATTAGGTACCCTTGTAGGAAGGGGTGAGTAGTAGGCTTTAGCATCGTTTTCAAACTTGTTTCAGTCCTATCACAACTGTGCCTACATGTACCATAACACGAGAGTGCTCACAGTTCCTGTTACCCTGGACACTGATCAGTCCAGCCAGTACAGCATCCTGTCCAAGTATTGACCGAGCTTAACAATGCCTAACTTCGGTGATTCGACAAGAACCGGTGTGTTACCCTTGTAGGATTACTGTCTTCTGTTGTTAACTGTTAATCTGGTCAATTGTGATGGCCTAATGAATAAGAACATCTGCCCTACAAGCCATGTGTTTTGGGTTCAATCTCAAGCCGCAGGAGTCAAAATTTACTCATGTCTGCCTCCCACTGACAGGTAATTTTATAAAAAGACAGGTAGACAAATAAAATGCCTGTCTCCAGTGACAGGTAGCCAATAATTTTTTTTTTTTTATTTTGGTGTTCAAAATATATCTTTGACAAAATTCATTCAAACAGCTGCAAATTAGTGCATGGAAACAAGGTGTCATTAATTTATTGGTAACGTGTAGCTGCTTTGTCGTTAATTGTGAATTACAGGTACTCGACAATTTCAACGACCGCATGTTCAGGTAATTCTTAAAGGTGATGGGTACACTTTTTGATCTGCTGTCTCGTGTGACTGTTAAATTAATTTTAATATTTCGACTCCTGGGCCGGGCAGTTTGAAAATTGTAACTTGTTGCTTACTAATTTGGACTTAGTTTTAGGAGGATAGATCAAAGGCTGGGGTCCCTGTGTCAGGATAACATTCAGCCTGAGAGGCCGGAAAGGACTACACTGATATTGGGTCTGTCTGGAACATAAAATAAATTCTAAAAAAAACTTACCGGTAACTTTGGCCTAGGGGTATTGTCGTCATCATGTACAGCTGTCCGTCCGTCCGTCCGTCCGTTACCGCGATATCTACAGAACCGTTTCATGCATGGCAACCAAACTTGTTACATCTATTTATCTTCACGTAAGTCAGAAGCCTATCGAAAATGAGTCACCTCGGACAATATTTTGCAGAGTTATGCCCCTTTTTACAAATAAAAATCCATTTATGATTTGTTATTGTGATAATTTCAGAACCGTTCCATATACAACATCCTAACGTGATACAGTTGTTTCTCTTGACCTGAACTAGATGCCTATCGAAAATGAGTCGTGTCAGAAAGTATTTTGCAGAGTTATGCCCCTTGTCTAATAAAATCCACTAATTCCTATGTTAAGTTTGCATATTATTTCTATATCATGTTAGTATACTATCACATTTATTTATTGATTGGATGACTGATTTATTGATTTATTGTCCCCCGCTACTTAGTAGGGGGGGGACTTAGAAACACCGGTGTCCGTGATTCCGTAATTCCGTGATTCCGTAATTCCGTAATTCTGTAATTCCGTAAGATTTTCTTGTCCGGACAATAACTCGTGAACGATTTAACCGATCAACTTCAAACTTGGTGTGTGCCTTGACATTGGTGAGAGGACGGTTGGGATTGTTTTTCAGCAATGTGCGTAATCAAATATGGCCACCGTCAGCCATTTTGGATTATAAGCAGTTCGATCTTAGATTTTCTTGTCCGGACAATAACTCGTGAACGATTTAACCGATCAACTTCAAACTTGGGGTGTGCCTTGACATTGGTGAGAGGACGGTTGGGATTGTTTTTCAGCAATGTGCGTAATCAAATATGGCCGCCGTCAGCCATTTTGGATTATAAGCAGTTCGATCTTAGATTTTCTTGTCGGACAATAACTCGTGAACGATTTAACCGATCAACTTCAAACTTGGGGTGTGCCTTGACATTGGTGAGAGGACGGTTGGGATTGTTTTTCAGCAATGTGCGTAATCAAATATGGCCGCCGTCAGCCATTTTGGATTATAAACAGTTCGATCTTAGATTTTCTTGTCCGGACAATAACTCGTGAACGATTTAACCGATCAACTTCAAACTTGGGGTATGCCTTGACATTGGTGAGAGGACAGTTGGGATTGTTTTTCAGCAATGTGCATAATCTAATATGGCCGCCGTCAGCCATATTGGATTGTAAGCAGTTTGATCTTGTCCGGACAATAGCTGGCGTACGATTCAACTGATCTACTTCAAACTTTGGGAGTTCCTTGACCTTAGTGAGAGGACAGTCATGTATTATGTTTTATGGATGTGCATAATCCAATATGGGTGCCATCTGCTGTATTAGATTTATGTTAAGCTCATCAGCGATATCTCCATTTTCAAATCATACTGTTATCAATGATATGAGATATCATCGACCCCAAAAAATCGACCATAGAGGTCCATGGCCCCCGCAGCAGCAGCGCCAGTTATGGTGGATGTAATCCACCATAACTGGTGCTGCTAGCGGGGGACATGGACCTCTATGGTCGATTTTTCTCTCAGACAATGCGAAGAATGCTTGCAAATCTGTTTTGAAAATGACATACATGTGCCATTTAGTATACATGTACTGTATTTATCTAGCCATGTGTACTGTTGTTTTGGTGAGACATCGACACAGCTCTTTCAATTTATTCCAGAAACAAATTAATTTAATGGGAGGAAAACTTTTTTTTTTTTCAAAGAAAGTAGACTTACAATACCAGGGGTAAATATTTCTTCCCATAAGCCAATCAATTGGTAGAGACACCCTTACATTATAATAGCTGGGGTTCAGAGCCGAGGGGTTTCTATAGGATAGCGCAGCTTCATGTTTATGACAGTCTGACCACGGGGGGGGGGGGACACCACCATTCATACCCATTCACATCCTGGGGTCAAATTACAATTGTCAATCTCTGGGACTTCTGTCACTCGAATTTTTATTAATGTTGCTTCTCTGTTGTTTCACAGCTGAAAGAGTCAAGTGGGACTTCAATACCAAGAGCCTGAGGAGCCAGAGTCGTTGATATTAATCACCCTCACAGATGGCTGAACTGTCAACAACAGTTTCAGTGTTGGAAATATCAGGTGGAAGTGAAATCACGAATGCCATGCAGCTCTTGTTCCTAAGTTTAAATGAAGTATTAACTTTTGTTGAATTGTTGGCTACAACATACACCTGAAATCGATTGGAACTTTCCTTATAGAACTTGGAACCCAATACAATTCTGGAATGAAGGTACACTGTCTATATAGATTTATTCAGTACTTTGAATGTACATAAGTGCCCATGTGCATTCCATGATTTCGGGGGCATTCTGACACCACGGAAAGGACATGCATTTTCCTATTGTGTGGCCACTTTTTCCATCTGAGGAGTAACCACATTGCTAGCTCACTATGTTTGTTCATGGGCATATGATCTTGGGATCGCTTGAGCTTCCGTTCTTGTTACGATGAAAGTTCATTTCACGAAATTCCAATATCATTGGCGCGGGTGTGATGATCATGGTAGCAGTGCACTAATTGACAATAAAAGTCAACTAACTGAGAACTTTACTATTATTCCTTTCATTTATTGTTAGATTTTTTCATTGAGGATTGTGAATATCTAGGAATAAGCAACAACACCTATATCTTACAACTTGTAGTCCATGCAAAATTGTGAATTCATCAGATTGCAGCTATTTTCTCTCCATCAATTTGTGTTTTGCTGTTCCTGGATGCTCATCATCTGATTTGTGAAATGTATGGTGTTTCTATTGGATATCACATATCAGCAGGCATCGAAAGTCATATTGGGAATATACCACCGTTGACATCAGAATGAAGGCCAGTTCACTTCCGACATACAATTCTTGAGTCCGAGTGTATTACACAGCAAACCAGCATGCAGGGAGAATATTTTTGTACTGAAACATGTTCACAGACAGGACACAAAATTTGTGTTTAAATCCATGACATGTAATGAATTTAAACCTGTATGCATTTAAACATGTTAAAAAAAGTGGACAAATTTTGTGTCTAGTTTTCTGTTTAGGGTTATGTTTAACTGTGTCTAGATTCTAAACACAATATTCCTAAACATGTTCAGCTTTGTGATTAGGGTCTAATCACAATCTTCCTAAACATGTTTAGCTATGTGTTTAGGCGGGCTCTAAGCACAATATTTCTAAACGTGTTTGGCTTTGTGTTTATGGTCTAAACACAACATTCCTAAACATGTTTAGCTTTGTGTTTAGGATCTAAACACAATAATCCTAAACATGTTAGCATTGTGTTTAGGGTCTAAACACAATATTGCTAAACATGTTTAGCTTGTGTTTAGGCTCTAAATACAAACTTTCTAAACATGTTTAGCTATGTGTTTATGGTCTAAGCACAATATTTCTAAACATGTTGGAATTTAAACGGACAAAATTTGTGTTTAGATTTATGTTTAGGATCTAAACGCCAAATTTACAGTGTGTCTTCTCCTTTATCCGTAAAATGGATAGTCCGTCTAATCAAAATATATGATATTATGTCGAGTATGTTTATTGTGTCTTTGTACATGTTTTTTGCATTATATTAACTGACTGTTCCCTTGATTACCTATAGACGGAATTTTCCGTTAAATTTAACGGATAATAAAATCCGTTGAATCCGTTAAAAAATAAGAATGCGTTACAATTACGGAATATTCCCTCGATTCCCTGGGGACGGACTTTTCCGTTAAATTTAACGGATAATAAAATCCGTTGAATCCGTTAAAAAATAAGAATCCGTTACAATAACGGAATATTCCCTTGTTTCCCTGGGAACGGACTTTTCCGTTAAATTTAACGGATAATAAAATCCGTTCAATCCGTTAAAAAATAAGAATCCGTTACAATAACGGAATATTCCCTCGATTCCCTGGGGACGGACTTTTCCGTTAAATTTAACGGATAATAAAATCCGTTGAATCCGTTAAAAAATAAGAATCCGTTACAATAACGGAATATTCCCTTGATTCCCTGGGGACGGATTTTTTCCGTTCGAGTAAACGGAATTTTATTTTGAGTGTAGTCGTGAAGTTGTAGCGAAAGGCGGCATTCTGAGGGTACGTACAGGCGTGCTTGGGCGATAGATGAGGCATCCTTGCTCCAAATGGGTTCTTTGTGGTGTCGTATTGAAGCTTTCGCGGTTTGTGTAAGATTGATACCACGTAACTGTGAATTCATCAGTAGTATAGAAATCTCAGAGTCGCTCGGATACACACGGATATGGGGAAAAGTACACCCTTAATTACTTACCTTTAAGGATGAGCAGGTGGAGGTGAATGAGCTCCATTTGCGTATAGGGCCCTGGTTCAGTTATACGCACATATGCACTGGGGAGTATTGGAGAAAGGGGCCAATACGGATATACCCAGGGTGCGTTTGGGATATAGGTGGGCCATCCGTGGTCCAAATGTGGCGTTCAGCGAGTCGTATTGGCGTGCACGTTGGGTAGAAGGAGACAGGCGCACTCTGAGACTAGTAAAGAAAGGGCAGTTTATGAGGCAAGTAGCAGAGACAGGGATTATTCTGTGCGAGTGTGTACGTAGATGGATCCTCAGACTTGTCGTCTCCATGTATATTCTTATGGTACCGCATCATATCCTTATATCTGGTAAACGTGCATCTGCACTCAAAGAAACGATAAGCCACATTGACGGTTGGACGTCGACTGTACGCCTTTCGGATAGGATTGTTTTATGGACATAACCAGTAACGCAAACTAAAGCCCGTCCAGATGATATCCCATGGAATTGAAACTAAATAATCGTAACGCAGTGACGCGCCTCAACATCCGTCGTTACACCCTAACGCTCGCCTCAACGCAATTAAGGTTTTATCGTGACGTACCCTAATGACCTACCCTAAGATATTAACGCCCTATTTTGACGAATTAGTACCCTACCGAAAAACCGTGGTAACAAAAAAAATGATTCACCTGTGCGTAATTAATGGAATGTGGAATGCTCCGGTTATGGAATGATGGGTCTATCCATTTGCGTACACTTCGCCATCCATAAGATGGCTTGCGAATCGTGTGTCTCCATTATCGCGGAGCGATATCCGGTGTTTTACCGGATTCTGTTCGGCCTTCATCCGGCGGAGAACAGACTCGAAAACTCTGCTAAATTACAGGTTTTCATACATACCTCGGAAACAGATATTGCCTGGGCTTACAAAATATATAGGTATGAATAACTTTCGTATCATCCAAGAGGTGTGGTAGATCTGTAATTTTGAACAAGTAGATCATCACATGACTCGAAAATGGCGGGTTACGTTGGGGTTCATGGTTGGGGTTACGTCGGTAGACTTTAGCGGATTGGCTGACGAAGTCATGTGGTATTGATTTATGGAAATTCCCTCTTGCAATTGCCGAAAGTAGTCTGAAATGGATACACACGATCCCAGGGTCAGTCTTACCGCGTATAGATGACCGAAATGGTTACAGGTTGGGGTCTATCTACCCTGATGGAATTAATTCTCGTGAAGGTTACAGGGTATATGGCGATCTTGAGATATCATGGAACTGTCGCCTTAGAGTACTCAATTAACCATCATCATAACGCTGGCTATCATAAATCAGGCTCTCAATATCTTTCTCGGTGGGCTTCTCGGTTTCTGTTGCCTCGGGGTCTTTATAGAAACATTTTTCTGTCGCATCATGTCCTGGTATCTGTTAACGTGCATCCACACTCAGAGAAACGATAAGCCATGTTGGCGAACAGACGTCGACTGTGCACGTCTTTAAGTTGGGCTTGATTTTAAAGATAAGTGTCAACGGGCATTAGGATGGGGCGTTAAGGCGTTACAATGTGGCGTTTAGGTGTTGATGGGAGCGTTGAGGCTTAACGTCGGGCGTCACTGCGTTAGGATGAATTAGTGTCATTTTTCGTGAGATATCACTTGGTCATTTAGACCCATTATAGGTTCTGGACTATCCCACTAGGGCGTTGAAGCGTTAGGATAAGCGTTAGCGTGCGTTACGGTAGGGCGGTGAGGATTTAAGACAGGGCATTAATGTTAAAAGTCCTAAGGCGTAGCGACGGACGTTGAGGGGCGTCACAGCGTTACAATAATTTACTCTCAATTCCTTGGGCTATCACGTGTTTATTTACACCATCAGAGCTCCTGGGCTATCTCACTATAGGGCGTTTAAGTGTTAGCATTGGCGTTAGTGGATATTACTGTGTTACTAGTAGGTCCATAAATTAACCCTATACCCACTCCACGTTCAGCCATTTATGACATATCGTTGCCTCGAGCGCGGACGCTCTTTTAACAGAGGTTACGATATGATGCTGTACTATAAGAATATACATGGATACAGGACGGAGCGCCCATCGCCCACACACCCACACCGAATACGACCTATCTCTACTAGGCACCGAGAGTACATGCGCACCTCCGAACCCTTTCTGTCTCTACTGCTATCTCCGAGTGCACCTGCCCGATAAATGCTTCAATAGAATACTAAGCACGACAATTACGGATCAAGTATGGCCCTTTTTACCACAACACTATCTCATTAAATGCCCTTTCCCAACTACACTCCGAGTGCATATATGCAAGTATTATCCTCACCCTCTACACTACGAGTGCGTCAATAATATTCCCAACATGCCTTCCTGCCGAGTGCGCATGCACGCGATGAATTAGATTAAGCCTGTCAATGGCCCAAAGCCCCTTCCAGTCGTACGTCAACCAAATCCATAGTTTGCTTTACAAAACAAATCTTTATATTTTATACCTTATAGGTGTATCAGTAAATTATACATGTACTGTGGTATGTAGTCTGTACCAGGGTAGATCAACACTGAGAAATCTATTTGGTGTGTCTCGGCACTTTCCACCAACAATTGCCCGTACACAACGATTTTCTACAAAGTTCTACGTGTTATGCGCCTATAATATCAATCCCATGCACTTCTCGTTTAAAGCTTCCATCGACACATGGTTAGCTATACCGCTCGGTCTAATGGACCAATGAGCGAGCGAGAAAATAGGCCAGTGGCTGTCAGAGAACATCAGAACCAATCAGATCGTCGTTTTTTCAGCAACTAGAATCGCCTCCCCTGAGAAATTTGAATTCATTGCTTCATCTCAACTTTGCCTGTATAAAGTAGTTTTTCCAGCTCAAAAGAAAGACTGAAATACCACAAAAACTACGCAACATGTCCGGAAATTTACCAAAACTAGATGAGCTATGTCAGAAAACCGAAGAACACAAGACAGTACCAATGATAATGGAGCGGAGGAGGGCCGCTCTCCCAGAGCTGACAGCAATGAGACAGCAAGAATGTTCAGGGGAGGGCGACCGCCCATCCACCAGTCGCTTCACACTACGAATGTCGATGGAGAGGAATTGGACTCGGGTTTGACGGCACCGGGCAACAGTGAGTGCCCCAAGCAAGCGTTGAGCCGCATCTGTGGAAAGATATACCAAACCAGCAGAGTGCTGTCGCTGGAAGAACAGACGCCAGTTCAACAACTTCCAGATCAGTCCATGGGTTAGTTTGTAGGGTCGAAGATGAATATCAAAAATATGGTATCACGGCTGATTCGGACCTCCACGGGGAAACGGAACAGACCCCTGAGACGACCGAGGGGCTCACAGAGTCCACCGGCGCAATTCAGAAAGCTGAGGAGATGTGGATATATAACCCCAAGAAAAACACATGGACCGGGCCGTATTGTTCCGTCAACAGAAAGCGAAACAACACTATAAAATCGAAACCTCGAAGTGTCTTTTTCAGAGCTGTCAGCTCTTCGAAATTGGACTTCCTTTCGGAATACACAATTGAACTAAAACCCCCAAGTCCCCACATGTTTGGCTAATACTAAAAAAAACTCCCCACTGGGAAAAGATTTTTATTCTGATAACAGAGATGATCACATAAAAACAAGATTTTCGATTTTCTTTTTTTCTTGCGCTATATTTCGCGTAACATTGGTAGTAGTAATGGTAGTATAATACTACAAGGGGGCGGGGAGCCCAATCACCGGATTTTCACCTCCGGACACCCAGTTCCTTTGGTACACTTTTCGACGCGGTGAAATTTTACTTGCCCAAAATATGTCCATCTGACTGATTCTGTTCCGGTGTAGCAATAATGGTTGTCCCACGGTACAGGTTGTCCGGAGGACAACCTGTACCTGGCAGTGGTTGTCCTGACTGAAACTGGTGACACCCGGTTTCAGGTATCAGTTGTCCACCGATATATTACTCTTGTACATGTTGTAATGCATTATATATTATATTATTTGCGCCCGGACAACTATTGATGGGGGACAACCTGTCTTATTACAACAGTGGCAATATTAGTTGTCCCTCGTGACGTGCTGTCCATCGTATTATCAGACAATCTAGGTCACGATATAAAGGTGACAAATTTACTGTAGCTCGGCAGCTGTCCCAAGTGGTCCAGAGGAAAGAGGCGCGGTAATATGGAGGAGTGGGTTTCCAGTATGTTGTAGGTTCGAATCCCATCTGCGCCACATTGTTTTTTAATACGATACATTTATCATGTTTCCATTCTAGCCTTTCTATGGATCATTTGTGGATTTATGACGGCAGGTGGACATTATATTTTGAAGTTATATTTTTGTTACATATATCTTAATTATCCTATTGTTTAGTTCTATTTTGCAAATATATTTGGCGTATTATTCGTCAATTTCTTCCGGTCGCAATCAACAGTGTTTTTGTTGAACTGATGTACGCTTTTTACATACGACAATATTTTTCGCTCTTAAAATAATCGACGTAGGCCTGCACAATAAGGTGGAGGCTAACTAGAACAATTCTGATTTTGACATAGACACTGGAGGAAAAGATATTGCGGAATTTGGTATTGCAGGTTAATCCGAGGGTTTTGAATCCGAATCTTCTTGCTCCCAGACAAATTTAACATATTGAAACATCAGAACTGCCAAGTAACCCTAATGACGAAGTCACTTGAGCATTTGGTGTTGATCTCTGCCAGGGTAGGAATGCCGTTAACCCCCGTCCCTCTTCACCTCATAGCATTTTATTTCTAGGCTGAGTGAAACGACACTTTCTGCAAGAAATATTTAGCCTTTAAGAAGGAAATCAGTAACGAT
Organism: Hanleya hanleyi; assembly: GCA_036873755.1. Taxonomy (NCBI): domain Eukaryota; kingdom Metazoa; phylum Mollusca; class Polyplacophora; order Lepidopleurida; family Hanleyidae; genus Hanleya; species Hanleya hanleyi. The sequence continues at coordinate 10,079 of JAVTVY010042156.1, forward strand.
TAATTCTTTAGTATACAGGACCCCATCCCCTGAATACCGCTATGTTTAACCATTTCGGTTAGGAGGTGAAACTTGACAAGATAATGCAATACTATTAACAATGGCCACTCTGATGGCGTCACAGTGACTGAAGGTAGTTTTAAATCTATTTTAGCCAATTATCATTATAATTAATTTCTTCGTTATACTGTCGGAAACTAATAAATATGATACATATAAGTCCTTTAATCGAAAACAAAAATCAAGAGGATTAAAAAATATATATATAATGTCACTTCAGAGGACCCTCATGACCGCGATTTCGAATTTACTCATGCTGCTCTGCATTTATATATGATTACGTCAATGGAATCAAATCTGAGAGGATGAAGTTAGGATTTGGGGGCTAGGGCTAAATAACGTTTTCACAATACTAGTTCATCCCCTTACACCCATTTGCACGTGACCGTTTACATATCCTTAGATATATCTGTCGACATTTAACATTTAGGCACCCCCTAAATATTTTTCTTACGCCTTGAAACTTACCACACTATACCCGTGGGTCAAGCTCCATCAGAAAATGTAGTAAAAATCCAAGATGGCTGCTGTGATGACGTCACAGTGACGTCATTTAAAAAACGGCATTTTTGTATGTCATTTCTTAACAATCACTGCATGATAAATTTGTAGATGTGGAATCAAATAGTTTTCCCCACTTTTCCTTGAAGAAAAGCAGAAATTTTGAAGAAAAATGAAGAAAACATCACTTTTCTGATACACAAATGGCCGCCATTTTGAATTTAACCATTATTTTTTGCTCGCTGGGTCATGCAAATAGGCTCAAAATGACCCCAATATGATAAGCTACAAAGTCACGGAGTGTCCGCTTTCAAGTATTTGTCGTTCCGGATAAAGGATAGAAATTTTGGTACATGGGCCATAATCCCCCCCGCTCCCCCCCCCCCGGTAGGTTGTGTCTTATCCGTATTTCTGATAAATTATTGTCTTTTCCTGTATTAGAGTGCCAAACAGGTTTTTCCGGAAAAATTGCATGAACGTAAAATTGGAAATATCTGATTGAAAAACTCGGCCCAAACATTCAGATGAGAATTTTGAATTTGATTACGTCATTGTAACGTAATCAAATGACTGTTTCATATATAGTGTGCTCTCTTTCAGCTCCTTAGCTTAGTAGATAATAAAACTATTTATATGGGTGAGTACGAAGAGAACAAGAGAGCTGAAACTTTCTGAACTTCCCGAGAATCGTTGTTGCCGTCACTTTGAGACTATCTGCATAATCCTATGTGCAAGGGATCATGGGAAAATGAGGGTCACAAAGTATCCCTAGAAAATTGTGTTTTCGGTCATTTCTGTTAGTTTTTTCGTACTTTTCCAGCCTAAAAGAGCATAAAGGTTCTTTATTTTGCCAAAACTACTTATTTTCTGTCATATTACTTAGTTTTTTTGAGATAAAATATCGAATAATTCGAAATTCGATAACTTCACTGTGACGTCATGATGGCGGCCATCTTGAATTATTTTCCATTCCATTATAGAGTATGACTCAAATATATGATATGGAAAGTTTCAGCCCTCTACCCTAAGAGGTAATGAAAATAAATAGGGCGTTGAAATGCCCCAACTCTCCATCCTCAGGCAGGGTCAGCCTCCAAAGCACCCAGACCTGGTGGGGTTAAAACAATGCATTTATTAGCTACGCACACTATCATTGCCTTATTGGGCCACTTTACATGATGAGGCCTGATACTGGACAACTATTCCTAGACGACGGACAACCCTTAATACGACTTAGTTATAATCGCGATAAAACCTGGACAACCACTTCTATCGTCGGACAACGTATCCCGGGATATAGTTGTCCATGGATAACCTGTACTAGTATCAGTTGTCCCTGGACAACTCACAACAGTATATGTTGTCCATGGACAATATGTCCCAGCAATGGTTGTCCGACGGACAACCACTAATCAGGGCAACGTTCACCTTCACACCGGCTGACTGGTTGGTTCGTTTCCTCGATCGCTGTTTGGTCCTTTGGACCGAGCGCTATAGCTCCATAAGTGTCGCTAGATCCGATATAGAGAAAGTGCTTCTTCTGACCAACTGACTTATCATTAACTTAGACCTTCGTGACGTCACGTTACGTCGCGCCGCTTCACTGTACCCTGAATTGGAGGTCACTTTCGGTGACTTGGCTTCTAAAAAGATCTACCGAAAGTTACGTCTCCAATTGCACTCAGAAGACTATTGTCAGTCGGCGTCGAGATTCGGTTTCTTTACTATTCAAGGAAATGTTTTAATAACAAGAATAGCTAAAAACTATAAACTCAGTCGAACAAAAATGGTAGCTAGTATGTTTACAACAAACGGAATCCTTCAACATAGCAGTCATGGAATGGGATCCAACGTGGACAAAATATGATTCAGAAACATCATCTTGCTAACGTAAAAACTCGATTATATGTAAATCAGGCTGTATATACATACCTTCTGATTGCGTGAAGTTGAATATGGACTTCAAAGGAACCGCATAAACATTGAAAGATAAAGAAATTCCTGCAACCACAGAGCAAACTAAACTCAACGCAAATCCAATCAGTTGTCGGGTGGTCTGTGCCATTTCGCACTACAACCCAGTAAGCTCAATGACATTCACTGTTGTCAAGTCCGTTATATCAAGCTATGGAGGAGATAGCCTTATTCACATTCTGATCACATTAGTGAAATATGAGGTTCATATACGTCAAACATGCATGAGCGATTTAATGCTGGTGTGATCCTTGTGCGAAAAAAATCTATTCGCCTCAGGCACTGAAAAGATTTGTTTAAATTGTTATTGATTGGAGCGATATGCAAGAGGGGTAAATAGAAGATGGGGAACAGTCAGTGCCCCACGCAAGCGTTGTGCCGCATATCAAACCTGCCGCACTTGGTTGCTGACATCTTAGCTTGCTAAGGGCATTTCATGTTTCACTTAACATATGAGCAGAAGTTTCTACGTATGGTCGTGCCATGCGTTCGGATGATGATTGCTGAGTGCTGGCGCTCTACGGCAAAGGTAATGAAAATGACCTATTTAAAGTAAACCCTCAAGTAAAGTTTCCATCAAATGAAAGTCCTTTAGAAACTGTGTGGAAAAATATTCATTGTAATTTTTTACGATTTTATTACACAGAGTAAACTGCAAATAAAGCATGGTATTCCATGGTAGTCTGTTGCAATAATATTTAGGTCCAGTGACGTCACACTGCCTTAATACATATATTTCAAACTGTGTATGCACTTTCCAATGCTTGATTCAAGCTTAATGTGTGTATACTTTGAGTTTTAACACACTCACTGTTCCAATGTGCATGTTTCACCAAAATCTGGGAAATTAAATGCAATATTCAAATTGACTTGACACTTATGAGTTACCATCTTCCAGATTTTGGTGAAACATGCACATTGGAACAGTGAGTCTGTGTTGAAACTCAAAGTATACACACCTCGCCCGAGTGGCTTTCGCCCACATGGCTTCGCCCGTGAGTGGTTTTCGCCCGTGAATGGCTAACCATGGTGCATGACACAATGGCTGTGTCGTGTGAATGGCTAACCATGTGTATGGCTGCACCTGTGAATGGCTCATCATGTGAAAGGCTAACCATGTGTATGGCTGAATTGTGGCTGCGATACTGAGTTAACATACTTGATACAGTGGTATAAATGTGTGTGAAGCAACATTACATTACATACCAATACATATTAAAATAGCAATTACTGAATGAGCTTGATCCCTATATAATGCATTCTCCCAACGTCAGAGTTTGTAACCTCCAAACCGTCGGTAAACAAGATATATGATGCCATGAGAATGTATATAATGATACTCTGCACTTGCTAGTAATATGAAAAGGTCTTTGGGGACAGATATTTATGCCCAAGGTGAGACTAGGTATTATATATCTACTTGATGTACCCCCAAAGATAGAAAGATAAAGGGATTCAATTTTCCAAACACACATCAATACATCCAATGAACTGCGAAGAATGAACCAGCAATCAACTAAGAATAGAAAGCTATCACAGAGGTCTTGTACTTGTGGCTGATAATAATACCATAAATGATCAAATTTTAACAAGGTACATGTACACAAAGCAATCTACAACAAATGGCATGAATCTGACCTTACTTATTGCTCAGATTGGATTACTAAAACGATGCATGCTAGAAAATCACGCTGGAAATAGCAGAAGCACAACCAGTGCATATGCTGCCACATGATAATTTGATTCCAATAACCGGAAAGGCAGAAATTACGACAGCTTGAAAATATAGTCTCAAAGTACTAACGCAGAGTGTGTAATGGAATATTTGAAATCCCATGCTGGGCAGAATTAGAACGGCATGAAAGTATACAACATGCATTAAGCAACGCAATGCTCCTACTGAAATCGTAAATAAAATTCAAATATCGCCCAGTATATTAACAGAGCATGAACGACATTCTACATGTATTATTAAACTAAAGTTTAAACTGGGGCACAATTCTTGCTTGTAGCCCACACTGGAAACCATCATGTTTCTGAGTACATTTTTTACAGTGCTACGTTATTCACCTGCATATTATAACTAAAGAAATGATAGGAATTACGCACACAGTGTGGTTCATGCATGAATGCTCATAGTAGGCCTATATAAGTCATGCCGGTCATACCCAAGTTCACATCAATTTAATAAAGGCATGCTTTAGTTGATGAACTCGAAATCAATCAAGCATTCAGAACTGCTCCTAGATAGAGGATGAAGTATACAAAGTAAAATAAGTGAAGATGGTAACTTTTCTGCACTCGGAGAATTAACTGCAGGATGACTACTACTACACAGTACATAACAATCTTTATTTGCGTACAGAAGGCCTGCAATGGATATGGCTAAATCCGCCTGATAATAGTGGTATCTAAGGAGCATGGACATGAATAGAGTCACTGTACAATTAATTACACCGATAAAACTCTCGGGCTGATCACCCCAGATAATCACCCTAAACCCAATGCCCACACCTCCAGGATATTGCACCTACAGGCCTGAGATTAAGACAACAGGCACGGCCAATAACTGTTGTTAGAAATACATGGTTTATACTTAGCTCAAATGTGCGCCATAATCACACGAATTCATGTTAAACTCACACCTGGAAATCAGGCGAAATGACTGGAATCAACATGATCAATGTCATCATTCAACAATTTGTGACAAATCATGCAATGACATAAAATGAGACTAGAACAACACTCGATCAGTCCTCTGGAAATACCTTGAACTGTAACATAATCCCCTGCATGAAGGAGATGTTACCGTGTGCTCTGGCACTCAGCTATGCTAGATAACTCTGAATCTATACAAGCATACAGAGACAATAGCTAATTAAAGTTACGACAGAGCCAAGTGTGCCTGTGAGACCGACTTGAATGATGTGGGTCAGTGGACAACGACGGTGATTTTTTCTTGCCCATCATGCGTACAAACGACTCGTAGATAGTCAGGATTGCTTCTTATCTGATTCGACCTGTTTAGACGAGCACTAAAAGTACGCTGGATGGAGGAAATTGCACGTAATTGCACGTAAGTCCGTAGGCATCTTAATATGGTGTTTCTGAGTTTGAGAAGTTGACACTAGGGGTTATTTTTGGTGTCAAATTTGGACATACTGTTGTGAACTGTTTTATTTGTTTCAATAATTTTCTTGAGTGGAGAATCACTGAGCATGAGGAGTTGACACTATTACTTATTTTTTGGTGTCAAATTTGGTGTTTTGTAGGGGGCAAAATATGTGGATTGTTTTTCGTTTATTTCAGTGAGTTTCTGAAATGAGAAATCACTGAGAGTTTTTGAATTTATTTGATTAGATTGTGATTGGTATTCTTCAATTCTTTTGACTTGTTTGTATGAACAGTATGTTATTCCACTTCGGACTTTCATTTTTCAGTGAGTTTCGGAAATGGAAAATCACTGAGAGTCTTTGAATGTATTTGATCAGATTGGATTGGGTATTTCTTTTTTTTACTTGTTTACATATATTATATATCACTCCACGTTGGTTGACATGGCAGATTTGGGGCCGTTAATGTGTTAATGATAATAGAGGAAGCACTGCAAACAAGAGAAGAAGAAATCTTTGGACTTAGATAAAGAGGTAGGCCAATTACATGAGAAGGTTAGGGCATATGGGGTTCGGTTAGGTCGAGTAGATGCTCGACTGGTTGAGGAGGGTGGCCCTCATAATCCAAACTAGTGAATCATCACCGGTAGGTCGAGTTGGACCGCCGGTGTCTGGATGTCTTTTAGAAAGTCTGCCGGCGCTCCATGAAGATTCCTTGATCTCATGGTCCAAACCCACCTCCCCCGTTTCTTCCAGGGACCGCAGTAGTTGTTGTAACTTTTGCATTACTCTATGGTCCACGGAATGGCTGGTCTGGTGGGGGTGGATAATGTTGATTCAGTGAGAACGTTCGCGGATGCGGGTAGGCAGTAAGGGAAGGAATAAATAAGAGGTTCCCTCGCCCTTGGCCATCACGGCCCTTCCGACCACTGCAACTATGTTACTCGTGCACTAAACCCAGCCACTTGAGTCATTTTTACGAGTCTCCAGGGGTTGACTTTGCCAAACCGTGTAATGAACAGTATGGGAATGCTGGTTAGGCAGGCACCATTTTGGGGAATGAACAGCATGGGAATGCTGGTTAGGCAGGTACCACTGTTTGTGTTAGATTTTCGCTGTGCTGGGGTTGTGGTGTTGGCGCCCTTGGTTGACGGCCTGTGGCTGGGTTTTGAGTTTCTCTTGGCCTATGGGTGTGTAGTGGATTTAGGAGATTGGGTATTGGTTGTTTGGGAGAGGAAGGATTTTGCAGTTTAAGTTTTTATGGAGTGGTGATTTGTTTAATGTGGGATCCACTTTGTTCTGCCAGTGACAGCTTTGTGGGTATATGTTCATGTGTGCCATCACGTGTATGCAGTGTAGGATAAATTGTATTTGGTTTTGTTGTACAGGATGTTTAGTTGAAGCATTGTGGAATTGAGCTTTTGAATTTCTGTTTTGTTGTACAGCATGTTTATTTGGAGCATTATGAAATTGAGTACTGGACCCAACTTTTTGCTAATGTGCTGTGTAATGTAATGTGTATTCGGAAATATTGTTCTGGAGTTATCGTGTGTGTTGGAGAACTTCGGTGTGTGTTGAACACTGTGATTTACGCCGCGGCGTTGTATGTGTCATGTGTGAAGAACCCTGGTGTGTGTTGAGCACTGTGGTTTACGCTGCGGCGTTGTACGTGTAGCGTGTGAACTCCGGTGTGCGTCGAACACTGGTTTATGTTGTGGCGTTGTACGTGTAGTCTGTGGAGAACTTAATATATGGAGTGACCTGGAGGAGATATAGTAAGAGAATATGTAGTGCAGGTAGCCATGTCGGAAACCTATGTCGGAGACCTGGGGTTGAGGAAGACGTCCCGCTTCATCCCATGTCTTCTCCATGGAGCCCTGGAGGAAGTTGTCGATCCGCCATCTTGTGTTATAATTTATCGTGAATCCGGTGGGGCAAGATAGCCACCACTCGGGGAGTGAATGAATGCGTCATTATTTGATTATAGTCTCAAGCCTCTTCTAGTTATGAGTTTCATGATCCTTTTGTGTGGGCTTGATACCTGTAGAGGTGTAGCAATTATAGTTATGTTCTTCCTCTACCATGTCTACAGATATTCTCTCTGGTGAGGTAGCCGTTTGCTGGGGCGGGTGTGCGCTGGATCATCATGTCTGAGTGCACGCAGAATGCTGGCTCCTCGTACATTCGTCCCTGTGGGTTCCCTCTCTACTAGAAAGTGTTGGCCGCTGGTGAAGACGAGCCTTGAAATTATTAGGGGAGAGAGAATGGGGAGCCCAATTTATAATATGGACGGCTATTAGAATAGAATAGAATAGAATAGAATAGATTTATTTGCATAAATATGCCCGGGTGGGCTAAAAGCACAACATATTATCAAAAATAAAAACAAACAAATAAACATAGCGTACACGCCCAAAACTAAAGTGTTGAAACTCACCCGCAAAGCGCAGAAACAGCCCCTCAAGTGTGTCCAGAGGGACAACACTCAGAGAGCAGTCCCTGTGGACACACCTAAAGGGTCACTCCAACACCCCACGAGCAAGCCTGAACACCCCAGCCCTAAGCGTGTACTAATGAACAATATACAAATTTGGGTTCCCCTGAGCTTGTAGCTTTATACTAAATACGAAGGGGGCATGGTGTTGGTCAACTAAATACGAGCCATCAAACATAAACAGATGCTACCCAGATACTCTATATGCTGCATCCGGGGAACATCCATTCATATCCAACGGTCGTACCCAATCGACCAACACCAAGCTCCCATAGGCGAGTAATTATCAGGTATAAAACTGCATGGTGGCAGGAGAGATCAGACATACATGGATAATGAGGGGATTGATGCGCTCTAAGCAATAAATATGCTATAACAATTGGAAACAATCATATGTATACTTCGCAACTGCTTCCATCACCCATTGATTTGTCGACGACAGTATGTCACGAATCGTGAGGTTATTTGCACCATATTTTATAAATATGAGCATATAATGTTCAAAAGACACTGTCGCTCTTTAGCGAATCTTGAGCATTCCAACAGGAAGTGAGTTTCACTATCAACAATTTTACAATGTTCACATACTCGGTCATCTCTGGGAATTCCATGATAGCGCCCTCTTTCTATCTGTAGTTTGTGGGCGCTTATTCGAAGTTGGAAGAGGGCAGTTCGGTGTTTTCTATTCTGAATCGACATTATGGTGTCTCCAGCTTCAAATTTAGTTTTTATGATACAATATGTATCTAATTTACTAAAGTTTGATATCTTGTTTTTCCAGATATTGGAAAAGGTTTCAAAGAGTTTCTTTTTAACATATTTCAAAGTAGCTTTACGGGATTTGCAGAATTGGTTTTCCCAGCGGTGATCGCATCCAACTTCAGACAATATATTTCTCATATAGTAAATCCAGTTTTTGCAGTTGAACATTCTGTTTTCCTCGACCTGTTCGAGGTAGGCATTATACAATAGCGAGGATGGGTCGGCAGATAAAATATGTGTATAATACTTCACACTTTTTAGGATGGCAAACAATTTGACTGGGGTTCTTCCAAGTTCACCAAGGACTGCATAATTAGTCGCTTTGGAGTGGACTCCTAACAATTTTTTACAATATTTATTCTGAACAACTTCAGTCTCATTTTCTTTCCTAAGGATAACTTCCACATTATCAGCATCTAAAGTTTTGTTCAAATAGCCAATCCATATCTCAGAACCATACAGTAAAATGGGTTGGATAATACAGTCAAACAATTTACAGGCTATGTTAATGTTTAGTTCAGTGGGATTGACGGCATTTCTGAGGCAGAACAATGCCTTCTTGGCTCTGCTAGCAAGGTTCTCTATGGCAGAGTTAAAATGACCATTTGCATGTAGCACAACTCCAAGATAGGTGTATTTGTTTACACATTCTATCTGATCTTTACCGATACAAAATTTGTGATTAAGGCTTCTATTACTTCCAAAAGCAACTATTTTTGTTTTTTTGATATTCACCGATAGACCCCAATCTGTGAGGTATATGCCAAGTTTATCAAGTTTCCGCTGTAGGTCATTTCTATCCAGCGATAACAGTACGATGTCATCAGCATATGCTAAGCATTGAACATACTCACTCCAGATACGAGGGGAGTTGTTATTATGACTATCAAATTCTAACAACAGGTCATTAATATAGATATTAAACAAAATCGGACTTAAAATATTACCTTGGTGTACACCCCTAGCTACAGGGAAGGTGTCACTCATACAGGTGTTGGTTTTAACTCTAGACTGACTGTGGAGATACATATTTTTAATAGTATTATATATATTACCCGATATACCAGCCTTTTAGATTAGAGGCTTGTTCCAGTCGTGGATTGTATGATGCTCTGGTGTTTAGTGTGGCTATGTTGCTGGTAGGCTGGCCTCTTATACCAGTCGTGGGTTGGATGATGTTTTTGTATTAAATGCGGTCATGTAGCTGATAGGCTGCCCTGCGGATTATATTTTTTGATAAATAAAGTGATCAGTCCCATGAGGCTGACCATTTGAGTGAGATTTTTAGTGGGTTTGGTGTAATTATAGACAGTCTGTTAGTGAGACTGGAATAGTGGGGGTTACCATTTTATTGAAGTTGGGTGCTTTTAGGGAGCAGTGTACTTTTGTACACTGCAAGTTACGCATTTTGACACATGTGATATAACATGGAGAATTAACGTCTTTGTCTCGTATTTTAGTGATTGTTGTCAGCGCTGGAAAGGCGGTTGCCTGGGATAGGGAACGGTTCTACAAGGGCGAAGTAAGATCTTCGCCAAAAAGAAAACGGGGAGGGGTGTTGCAGAGATAGCTTTACGCTCCAAACTGCTAGCCCTGTTACGACGAAACATATCGTACATGCCAGGAGATTGCCTCATCCGGGCTGGTTCCGAATATAACTTCTCCAAACCGGTTTAGGCCCGAAGCTAGAACTTCCGGAATATTCGTGCATGCACTGAGATAGATCAGACAAGCGAGGGTTTTCATTGAGCTAACACGTGAATTCGGGTGGCCGGATGGGAGGATTTTAATGGGGGATATTTTAGCTCTCTATCACAGTAGGTGTTGCTAGGCGGGGCGCATCTGGCTACGACAATGTATTTGAGAGGCTGCAGTCGCCATGGCTCACGTGACAAGCATTTTTGATCGATTTTCCGGTCAGATTTTCCGAATTTTTTATTTATGCAATTGCTTCGCAAAAACAGCATGATAAATTAGTAAATATTAATGTGATGTGAAATAAAAAAAAATCATCGCGGAAAAGCAGAACTTTTGAAGAAATATGACAGAAACATAACTTTCCTGGTTTCCTGAATTTGCTCATGATCCTCTGCTCGGGTGGTTATGCAAATAGGCTCAAAATGGCCCCAATATGATAAACTATAAAGTCACGGAGTTTCAGCCAATCTGATCGCAAAGCCTCTAACACACATAATAGACTTATCCTTCAGAACGGGTGTTGTTCCTCATAACTTAAAAATAGCAATAATTATCCCATTTACAAATCCGGAGATAAAACGTTTTTTGAAAATTATAGACCTATTTCAATCTTACCTTGTTCATTAAAATTCTAGAAAACATAGTTGCCAACAAAATGTACAATTGTTTGGAGGAATATAATATAACCTGTTGTAACCAGTTTGGTTTCCGAACAAATTACTCAACGTTTCTGGCGGTTCTGCCCTTGCATGAAAAGTTAGCTGCAGCAGTGAAGGAATCTAAAATTACAGCATCGCAACCTTTATTGATTTATCCAAAGCATTCGTCACTGTATATTTTGCTGTGTAAATTAAGTTATAATGGTTTTCGCGGCGAAGTCAATGATTGGTTCAAACGCTGTTTATTTAATCACCAACAGTGTGTGCAATTTGAAATCTTCTCTTCCCCATTTCAACGTTTAACATGTGGAGCAGCTCTAGGTTCCACTTTAGAAGCCGTTTAAGTTCTTGGATACATTAACGATATAAATAAAGTAAAACCACTTGCCCATATTACCCTTTTTGCTGACGATACAAGCGTCATACTATCAGACAAGGACATGGTAACTTTATCAAAAACAACCTCCACTGAACTTGATAAGCTCTAAGACTCGGGGTATATTTAAATGTTAAACTCAACAGGCATACTAATATTAATTAGATGTTTAAGAAAATAAGTAGAAATGTCGGTGTTATTAATCATATCAAAGAATTTTTAAACAAAAAAAAACTGTTTATTCTCTATAACTCAATGATATTCCCTTATATTTTCTATTGTAATGTTGTCTGAGACAACACCTATTCCACACACATGAAACTCGTCGAATAAATACGAACACACCGCAGAGCCTGAAATATTAACCCTGGCAGAAATGAATGTTCACTTACTTTTCCATTTTACCCACAAACGTTTTTATCATTCAAATTTAGTGCCTTTACATTGTCGTGATTATTTGATCTATCTGCTGTCCACCGATATCAAACCCGACAATTTTCAATGCAAGTTGAAAAACTGACAGTGCTCGTCGACGAGGTACTAAGTATCTCCCATATAAGTTTTAGAGTTGTCCCTCAAATACTAGCCTAGATATGGATCCGACCAGAAATTGTTGCCGGATGGGATAAAGAGCCATATTAAACTCTGCGGGAGATCATGGAAACTCATAAACCTGAAATTGTTTATCGACTAAGCAACTTTCATGCAAGTTTCGGAGGTGTCCATCAAGTATATCCGAGATATGGTCATCGAAACATGTAAACAAAATATGACAGTGCACATGGGCAAGACACTAAGCATCAATAAAATGTTGACAGACAGACGGATGGCCGTGCGATCGCTCCACCGCGCGACCTGACGATCAGACGAACAAGGCTCCTCGGCCCGATGAGCTGAGGGGTAATATGGTTGGTTGGTTTGTTGGTTTGATTGGGCACTCCATCGTATTACAATGGGCACAGGTCACACAGAGTATGCCGTGCAACCCGTTCCCCCACACCGCCCTACACATGCTCCCTCCTACCAATGACGCATAGCCATCGGTAATTCCCCATTATATCTTCTTTACATCTGTATCCATATCATCTGATGTTGATCAGGTCCCATACAGAGTATGCCGTGCAACGCGTTCCCCCACACCGCCCTACACATGCTCCCTCATGCATACCAATGACGCATAGCCATCGGTAATTCTCCATTATATCTTCTTTACATATATATCCATATCATCTAAACTTGATCAGGTCCCCAGTCTTCCCTCTATTTCTCTTAATCATCTCTATATATTCACCAATTATTTCACCCATTTCTCTTCATTTTTCCCAATAAAATACCCAAATATTTCCCGGCATTTTGCCTATTTCCCGAGATCATAAATCCAGTGCCATGTAAATATCGCCCAGTATTTCTCATTTCCCTCAATGCAATATTCCACTATTTTCCCCTTATACAGAGTATGCCGTGCAACGCGTTCCCCCACACCGCCCTACACATGCTCCCTCATACCAATGACGCATAGCCATCGGTAATTCCTCATGATATCTTCTTTACATCTGTATCCATATCATCTAACCTTGATCAGGTCCCCAGTCTTCCCTCTATTTCTCATAATCATCTCTATATATTCACCAATTATTTCACCCATTTCTCTTCATTTTTCCCAATAAAATACCCAAATATTTCCCGGCATTTTGCCTATTTCCGGAGATCATAAATCCAGTGACCTGTAAATAACACCCAGTATTTCTCATTTCCCTCAATGCAATATCCCACTATTTTCCCTTTACTTTGCCTATTCACCTAATGTCATAAAATACAATGTCTTATATACACCTGTGCTTTCCCCAAGTATTTTCACTTGTTATTCTCTATCATATATCCCAGTAAATTCCCTCATTGTGCATATTCACACCCATGCTTCCCACTGTCTTCTGTGATCAACTCTCTTAATATTTCCCTTATTTTCCACGATCGAATATGCCCGTATATCCCCTCGTGCCCATTCCCGCAGGATAATATAATCCAATGCCATAGCTTCCATCATCCAGCATTCCCAGACTCCAGCCTATGTGCATGTATGTTCCCTTGTGTCAATGGTAAATAATTACTGATGCTTACTTCTCCCCATCATCTCTGATTCTATTTGAATATTCTTGCCATTTCCCCTGACCCGTATATACCTGATTCGCCTAGTCCAACTCTTTTCGTACTTCCCAAACATCCCTAATAAAATGATTAATGAGACCACTCTCATGTCTATTCAATGGGATTGTACCTAACCCAAGTACCTCAGTTAAAGGGGAATGTTATCACCGGACCTATGTAAACGTTAATATATACCGTGATACTGTAAGAAATCGACTATATAGTTTTTCCCCCGATCTCCGAACTATAAAACAGTAAATTTGGCGATTTAAACACGTTCCTACCACGAGCCTGTCAAAGCGGTGACCTTTGACCCATGACGTCACAGAGTGAACCAGTCCGCCATAGCATTAGCATTAGCATACGTAAACAAGTCAAATCGGCTTCAATAATTTTCGATTTTTCCACTGTATTCTCGTACTTTGGAGGCATCATACCACGTCGGTGTGTTGTTGAAGGGTGTAGCAACATGAATGGAGATGGATTCAAGTTGCACCCGTGGCCAAACGACGAAAAATCGGAGAGAAATTCGACGAAATTTGTGCAAAACACGAGAGTGTGGGGAAAGCCGACGAAATGGTCTCACATTTGTTCCGCTCACTTTACTGACGACAGCTATGCAACATTAGAGATGACAAGACTGTGTGGATATCCCCCTATACTGAAAGAAGATGCTATTCCCAAGATGAAGACAAATAAATCTTTTATCAGAAAGAGAAAATAGACAACCCCTCAGTCTGCCGGAGTGTGTGAGTTATACAGGTACGACCGACCTCGTGGACTCGGCAAGCGACAACCCGTTCCCGCAGACAAGCACTGTAAAACCCCCTGGATGTTTGGCCCACACCGCTTCCATCGTCCCCTCTACCGAAGTGGACCATAGATTTAATCTTCGACTCTTGAAATTTTGGATCAGTCCCACGGGGTGATCGACCAGCCAATCCTGAATCCTACATCATATGTCCCGTCTTACAGCTATTAACTGAACTGTAATAATCAATGTACTTAAGACCCAAGGCCTTTTAATCAACTTAAAATGGGAAATTCACTTCTGGCATCAGCTTATCCTGATTATTTGGTGTCCTTTGTATCTCCATGTGAGCACATACATTGTATGTTCTTGATACAATAAATTGAAATTGATCATCTGGAAGAGTAACTGAAACTAACAGAAAGGTGTGAAGCAAACAATTTTTTTTATGGGAAAGAATTAAGGTTTAACGCGGCGCATTCAGCAATAGCTTCTCCACAGGTGAGTTAGTTATTGTTTTAACATCAAATAGCTTCCTTTTGATTTGAAACTTTGTTTTCATTTGAGAGGACTTATCCACAGCTATGGATTAGCTCCTGTTTTAACATCAAATCGCTAACAATAATTGACAAACACATTATAAAATTAAGCACGTAACCAATGTAAATAAGCCGGCATTCCAGTGCCAATAAACACACACATATAAAAATAAAGGCGTAAATAACTACATAGTATGCTCTTACAATAGCAAATTATCTGTAGATTTTATATTATAGTGACATCCACAATAATTCTAATGCATTAATCATACAATCAATAAGCCGGCCTAGTTTCCTTTTTGCTGTTTATTTAGATTGTTGCAAGGTTTTTAGCATGGAAGGGTAAATTTACGATCCTGTGCATTATAATAACTGATTTATGCCTAAAATATTGCCAGATAAAAGCAGAAATGTATAAATATTATTGTAAGATCCACAAATAGTTGTAATTTCGTGTATAAAGGATGTAATCAGTGTATTTAAACCGGCCGGCCACAGCCTGACACGGCCTGCCAATTGGCCTGCCACAGGCTTGAAACAGGCCTGACATCAGGACCACCCATTTTGACCCCCAGATTCGCATGTATATGGTTCAAATCTATATGGCCCGATAGCTTCTCCTTCAGTTTCATGATCACTTCCTGCCTCTACACTCAATTCAGTTTCAAGATCTGTATAATCTCCAGTCACAGTCTCCAAAGTGGTTAACGCTGAAATCGGAATCTGCGTCAGAGCTTGTACCGCTGTCTGTGTTATCCGCTATGTTTGACTCTGGCCGCTTCACTGTGTGACGTCACAGGGTAATTGCTGGGCGGATTTACTGGGGGTAAAAATCAGGCACTTTGGAGCCGTATTTCAGGGTATTGCGTCATTGCTAAAATTTTGAAAAAAATTCTAAAACATAAAGCAGGCCACAGGGAACTGTTTTTTATTGGTTCCAGCCTTTCAAAAATTGTGATAACATTCCCCTTTAAACATGTATTGTCCCCGTCATCCCAGCTCACTTTCTGCCACTGTATTCCATTCATGGTACTCTTTTTGAATAACTTCTTTTTCAGCATCACTCTTTCTGCGTTAAATCTGACACATTTTAGTATTATGTGTTTACTATCTTCCACTTCCCCACAAGTTCTACACTACTTTTCTTCCAAGTCCCTCTTCAGTCTACTTCGAGTTGCCAGTGACCCGACTTTAGCTTTTGCCAACCAAGAACGAGAGATCCTGAAGGATATTGGCGCCCACCATTGTCCGATAATTGTAAGCTAATAACAAGAGGATCTTCTTGTCCATTGTTACTAAGAACGAACGATTGATTTCTAATTTTGTTTACAGAATTTCGAATCTGAGCGAAAAGATCGAAAAAGAGACACTGGAAAACACCAAGATATAATCTTTCTAAGTTTCAGGAGTTTCCAGATTTCTAGAAACTGCATATGTCGGTTGTTATAGTACAAGAGAAAAGAGCAAAGTTAGTCTGAAAGTGAACGTATATATGTGCGGAGCATCCTTCGTCTTCGTTTTGTAGTATTTTTATTTTATTTATTGTTTTGCACGTGTAATCATTGGGTACTGGAAGCGAAGACAAATCTCATTGACACTTTGGCATGAGCTATGAAACATACCTAAGATTTTATATTTAGGAACGAATGCTAATTCTGTTCTGTTTACTGAGCTAGTTTGAGATATCTCTTTTAAGATAGCACGCTCGAAAATAGTAAGATGGTACAATACTTAATACTGAAGGGATCCGGTCCGCGCAGTAATGTTGAAACTTCGAAAGTGTCTGAATCCTGATCACCTCCCTTGAATCGAAACATGCAGTAGTCTACAGTTGTCGAGTTGTGACGTTGTGTCACAAGAGTGACGTCCCTTCATGTAGCCGACCCGCCGGCAGACGAAAGGGTGGGGCAGTTCACTTGCAACTGCATGGACTAAAGAAAACTGATTTAAAATTTGAAGAAATACATTTTAATCCCGGATTATTTGAACTCCTTGATATGGACGGTGAAGGTATGGATATTCTCTATAGTCAATATATAGAATATGCCCCACCGTTTGATCCGCCGAATCTTGTGATGCAACGCCACAACTCGGGAATACCGTACTAATTTGAAGCGTAACTTGGATTTTCGAATGGGATCAAAAACTTATCTTGCACACCTAGGCCCCATGTGGGACCTGTGTACCAAATATCAGAAAGATCCATGAAATATTTCCTGAGAATTCACGATAACTACGTTTCAAGGGGAAATTCAAGATGGCCACCTGGTGGCCATATTGGATATTCGAATCGGACCAAAAAAGGTATCTTGCACAACTGGGCAACAAGGGGAATCTGTGTACCAAATCTGAGGAAGATCCATGCAATACTTCTTAAGAAATTGCGATAACGAAGTTTCATTAGGAAATCCAAGATGGGCGCCCGGTGGCCATATTGGATTTTCGAATCGGACCGCAAAATGTATCTGCACAATCAGACCCTAAGAGAAACCTATGTACCAATTTGAGAAAGATCCATGCAGTACTTCCTGAGAAATGACGATAAAGTTTCATGGAGAAATCCAAGATAGCTGCCTGGTGTCCATATTGGATTTTCGAATCGGACCAGAAAAGGCATCTTGCACAACTAGACCACAAGGGAAACCTGTGTACCAAATTTGAGAAAGATCCATGCAGTACTTCCAGAGAAATGACGATAAAGTTTCAGGAGGGAATCCAAGATGGCTGCCTGGTGGCCATATTGGATTTTCGAATCGGACCAGAAAAGGTATCTTGTACAACTAGACCCCAGGGGGAACCTGTGTACCAAATTTGAGGACGATCCATGCAGTAGTTCCTGAGAAATCGTCATAACATGGCTTCATGGGGAAATCCAAGATGGCTGCCTGGTGGCCATATTGGACTTTCGAATCGGACCAGAAAACGTATCTTGCACAACTAGACCCCAAGGGGAACCTGTGTACCAAATTTGAGAAAGATCCGTGCAGTAGTTCCTGAGAAATCACGATAACAAAGTTCCATGGGGAAATGCCTGGTGGCCGTATTGGATTTTCGAATCGGACCAGAAAAGGTATCTTGCACAACTAGACCACAAGGGAAACCTGTGTACCAAATTTGAGAAAGATCCATGCAGTACTTCCAGAGAAATGACGATAAAGTTTCAGGAGGGAATCCAAGATGGCTGCCTGGTGACCATATTGGATTTTCGAATCGGACCAGAAAAGGTATCTTGCACAACTAGACCCCAGGGGGAACCTGTGTACCAAATTTGAGGACGATCCATGCAGTAGTTCCTGAGAAATCGTCATAACATGGTTTCATGGGGAAATCCAAGATGGCTGCCTGGTGGCCATATTGGGCTTTCGAATCGGACCAGAAAAGGTATCTTGCACAACTTGACCCCAAGGGGAACCTGTGTACCAAATTTGAGAAAGATCCATGCAGTAGTTCCTGAGAAATCACGATAACAAAGTTTCATGGGGAAATCCAAGATGGCTGCCTGGTGGCCATATTGGATTTTCGAATCGGCCCAGAAAAGATATCTTGCACAACTAGACCCCAAGGGGAACCTGTGTACCAAATTTCAGAAAGATCCACGCAGCAGTTTCTGAGAAATCGCGATAACAAGAATTGTTTACGGACGGACGACTGACTGACGGACGACGGACGACGGACCACGGAAGAAAAGCGATTTGAACAGCCCTGGTGATGGTGGGCTAAAAATCACCCATCCAGTCAACATAATTCTCACGCCTAGGAAATTCTTTGTTCCCATACGACTGGAGTGAGATCTTACTATTCACACATTCCCTCCAGCTGTCCTCCCATCCATCCTGAATTTTCAGCTTTTTCCCCACTGTCTACTCCCATTTTCTATCATCGATAAATCAATATCATGCCGTCGTCTTATTATATCTAGTATATACCGATACAGCTATAACATAAAGAGCATTAGGACTTTTGCGGGCGGTAATATATAGTGAGTGTGTTTTTTATCCACCTGGAAGTGGAAGTTGTTAGAAGTGACGTTACGGTGCGCTTGCGTAGTCGTTAAGTTGTAGAGAAAGGCGGCATTCTGAGGCTACGCACGGACGTGCTTGGACGATAGATGAGGTATCCTTGCTCAAAATGGGTTCTTTGTGATGTCGTATTGAAGCTCTCGCGGTTGCGTTAGATTGGTACCACTTGATTGTGTATTCATCAGTAGTATAGAAAGCTCAGAGTCGCTCGGATACACACTCGGATGAGGAAAAGTACACCCTTAATTACATGTGGAGGTGAAGGAGCTCCATTTGCGTATAGGGCCCTGGGTCAGTTATACGCACATATGCACTGGGGAGTATTGGAGAAAGCGCATATGAGACTAGTAAAGAAAGGGCGGTTTATGAGGCACGTGGCAGAGAGATTATTCTGTGCGGGTGTGTGAGTGGATGGATCCTCAGGCTTGTCCTCATGTATATGGTATATTGGTACCACATCATATCGTAATGTCTGGTAAACGTGCGTCTGTACTCAAAGCAACGATAAGCCACATTGACGGCTGGACGTTGACTGTACGCCTTTCGGATAGGGTTGCTTTATGGACATAACCAGTAACGCAAGCTAACGCCTGTCCAGGTGATATCTTCTAGAATTGAAACTAAATAACCGTAACGCAGGGACGCGCGTCAACACCCGTTGTTACACCCTGACGCTCGCCTCAACGCCTTAACGCTTTGTCGTGACGCATTAACACTCTATCTTTACGCCCTGATGACCTACCGTAAGATATTAAAGCCCTAGCTTGACGCATTAGTGCCCTAACCGAAATGCAGTGGTAAGAAAAAAATGGACGTAACTAATGGAATGTGGAATCCTCTGGTTATGGAATGACGGGTCTATCTACCTTGGTGAAGTTAATTCTCGTGTAGGGTACAGGGTATATGGCGATTTTGGGATATCATGGAACTTGAGACTGCTACCTTAGAGTACTCAACCATCATCATAAAGCTGGCTATCATAAATCAGGCTCTCAATATCTTTCTCAGAGGGTTTCTCGGTTTCTGTTGCACCGGGATCTATATATAAAAAGGATTTTTCTGTCACATCATATCGCAGTATCGGTCCATTTGACCAGGGATGGTCAACCACTCAACAAACCTCCACGAATCCCCAAAATGCCTGCTTTCTATACTACGGCCAGACTGCGCATGCGCAAAATGATGAAAACGGAGGAACCATTAGTCCAGTCGGATCTAACTCACTCACTCACTCACTCACCGTCGTTAGTGCGTCCATGCGTTAAGACGGGCGTTGGGGACGCCTCACCGGCGTTGCGCACGCTTCACTCACTCACTCACTCACTCACTCACTCACACGCGCGCATACACTCACACTCACACTCACAGGTAACGCTACCAGGTAGTTGGATGGAAAAATAGGCCGTTATCTACTCCAAATGCACCCCATCGCACCTCCGAAATTCCCGCTTTCGCTACTACTCTCACTGATGACGTCACAGGTGACGTGGACATCCCTTCAAGTCGTGGTCTACACCCCGAGAGCTACAAAATAACACTGTCCTAGACTCATTCGAACCAATAGTGGTCCATATCGGCCTCAAAATGTCTATTTCCATACTAAGGCCTGCCTGCGCATGCGCAGAATGACGATATTCCTAATACCCATCCACCCAGGGGATGCGTCCTCACGTATGCATCACATTGATACCTCACTCGGCTCAATCAGACCATTAGTGGCCCACCTAGACCCCAAAACGTTCCTTCCAATGCACTTTTCCCACAATTCCCTGTCTGCGCATGCGCAGAAGGTCGACAACGGTCGACACACTAGTCCAGGCGGATGACCCCTCACGTAGGCCTCACATTGATACCTCACTCAACCCCATCGGCCCACTAGGGACTCCCCTCGATCCCAAAACGTCTATTTCCATACCCTTTTCCAACAATTCCCTGTCCGCGCATGCGCAGAATGTTGACCACGAACGACACACTAGTCCAGCCGAATGCCCCCTCACGAGAGCTTCAAATTAAGACCTCATACGACTCCATCGGACTCATAGTGGCCCACCTAGACCCCAAAACGTTTATTTCCATACCCTTTTCCCACAATTCCCTGTTTGCGCATGCGCAGAATATTGACAACGGCCGAGACACTAGTCCAGGTGGATGCCCCCTCACATAGTCTTCACATTGATACCTCACGCGACTCCATAGGACCACGAGTGGCCCACCCAGACCCGAAAACGTCTATTTCCATGCCCTTTTCCCACAATTCCCTGTCTGCCCATGGGCAAAATGTTGACAACGGCCGAGGCACTAGCCCAGGCGGATGCCCCTTCACAAGAGCTTCGCATTGATACCTCATACGACTCCATCGGCCCATTAGGGGCTCCCCTCGATCTTAAAACGTCTATTTCCATACTCTTGGTCTACTGCGCATGCGCAGAATGACGTGAGTTCCACGTGACACCCACCCCGTCGGATGCCCCTTCACGAATGCTTCACATGGATACCTCATACGACTCCATAGGACGAATAGTGGCCCACCCAGACCCCAAAACGTCTATTTCCATATCCTTTTCCCACAATTCCCTGTCTGCGCATGCGCAGAATGTAGACAACGACCGAGATACTAGTCCAGGCGGATGCCCCCTCACATAGGTTTCACATTGATACCCCAATCGGACCAATAGTGGCTGCCCTAGACCCCAAAACGTCTATTTCCATAACCTTGGTCTACCGCGCATGCGCAGAATGACGCTATTCCAACCCCACACCCACCCCATCGGATGCCCCCTCACATAGACTTCACACTGATACCTCACTCAACTCCATCGGACCATTAGGGGCTGCCCTAGACCCCAAAACGTCTATTTCCATACCCTTGGTCCACCGCGCATGCGCAGAATGACGCTATTTCAACCCCACACCCAGCCCATCAGATGCCCCTTTACGAATGCTTCACTTTGATACCTCACTCGACCCAATTGGACCATGCAGCGTATTTGAAGTCTACTTTTTCTCCGCGGAGGCTTTCTCCCGTGACAGCATCACCGCCAGACATAACCGCATCACCGCGGAGGAATACAACGTCAAAGGTTGCCGGACCTATAGTGGTCAAAACTTGGCACACAGCCAATGCTGATGCAATCTATAACCTTGAGCTGGTGGCGCCCCCTGTCGGACGCTTCACGGGAATCAAGAGTTATCCCTCAAGTTTAAGTGCAAAGAGGGCAATGTTACCCTTTTTAGCCTTATACTACTACTCCGGTATTCTCTTTTATTTGTAAATTTCTCGTACTTAGTACTACGTGTTTTTATTATTTTTATTCCATACGCATTTGGAATTGGTGGTAACTGTCACACAAAATAAGAATTGAGAGAGAGAGACGCGGTAATGCTTTTAAGGGCGACGGCTGAATATTGAATGTCGGACGTAACCCTTGCTATTCAGACATTAATAAGGCTAATAACGTACTAAAACGTACTGAAAATAGAAGAAGCAGCTAACTACACGCAGAATGTGAATACGAACAATAATAATATCTCAATGATACAAACAGCCACAGCTGTCGCATTGTGGCATCCATTTTTCGGATCCACGGATATTCGCGAATGCTTGCATCGACCAAGTGCCTTCTCTGCTAATAGGTTTGATGACTGTTTGAAGTGATGGCCTCTGGGTATATGATTGACTTGTCATCAAGATAATTTTGAGAAGCCACTATCATTCTAGAGGTTGATGTTCCCGCAGGGCCCAGTGGACAGCAACTTCTACAATCGATCCGAGGTTAGCTTAGACAATGGTAGCATTTCTGAGACTTATACTATCTCTTCCCCAGGGGCCAATCTGTGCCATTTGTTATGCACTGCTGATTTCGTTTTGATTTTCCAGAGAATTTCCACAGCCTCAGAATCGGCTATTGCCAACGGAAAACATTTAATTTATACTGGTACAAAAAAACTGCGATATGAGACGATCTCTATGAATCTCATGAAATAAGTGCATCCGACACGACTGTTGAGAGAGTTTATGTCTTATGGAGGAACTAGGTTTATATTAAGTTACATTGATCGCTATTGAGAGATCAGCTTATTTAGAGGTCTGATTTCGCTGACCAGAACTTATCCGGTCTGGGCGATTTGAGGTGGGCTGTTTCCTGCTGTCCGTAATTATTCCCCTGATCCCCTAGAATATAGGAGACTGATTCTCAATGAAGAAACCGTTCTTGCAAAAGACGCTGCTTGATAAAAATAAATGCTTATCTCAACGAAACGTCATTGCGGGTAAATAATAGACCATGCCGCTTTCCCGTTCACAGTACATATGGTATTATCAATCCTATGCCTTCAAATGATTTAGTAACAGTTCTTATCGTAAAAAACATTTAAGTCGCAACTTGTTTAATATTGATACAAAATATTAGAAACAACAAAGCCCAATGATAATCGATTAAACCATGCTTCCTAAAGCGTTTTGGCATGTAGAGATACATCAGTATTCCGGTTTCCCATCAAACCGCTCAATATCTGCATTGGCTGGGATAAAGAACTGTAGTGAACGTATATTGTTCTCATTTTGTGTCAAAGAGTTGGCCAACATACTCTGGAAGATGATGATGGCAATGCCGGAAATGAAACATGAATGCACCCACACTGTATTTAATGTTTTATATCCGAGAAAGTTACACTGCACACAGTAGATAACATACTTAGATACTTCAATATCACTTTTCCACCCACGTCATGAAGACCTATAGGTTCAAATTTATAGGTGATACGAGAGATATCGGGCACAGTTTCGGGATGACCTCCTCAGTGTGGATTTGATGACTGTGAATCAGTATGTCGTCACCTCTTCCCACTTCCCTTGTATGTATTATAATCTGGCATACGTGGGATGGTCGCGGGTCAGTCAGAAATTAAATCGTATGATACAATTGAGACACGGACACCACGGTTTATTGAAAATAAGCACTTTTTTTTATCTACTAGTAGGGTAACTTTAGAAAAGCACCGCTTTTATAGATTTGTTCAAGCATAAATCGTCATTATGCCGACTTGATTTAAAACTCCAATGAAACAATATGAGGTTGAAAAAAAGTCTGAATTACAAGCGTCTGGTCCGTCATTCATAATTCAGCCGTCGTCCATTAAAGAATATCCGCGTTCATAATCCAAAGACCTATTGCATATTCCATATAACATTATTTGCGCCAAATTCAAAAAGACAATCATAGTATACATAAACATAGGGTAGTTTCCTGCAAGAGAGAATCGGTCAAGTTTTCAATGATGCCTGCAAGAACATGATGTTCCAAAAAATATCGAATCGAATCGTATCGCTGATCAGTATTCTTAATCCATAATATTCGTTTTAAAGTCGTCATCTAGAGAATGATGTATCTCAGTCACGCTTTGATTGTGTCTGCTCATATGAGCACCATGAGAATCTTGAAGTGCATGGGTTCATACGGCCCCTAGTCCCGGGTTAAGCGGAATTAGACACAAGTTACGAAACGTAACATCATAGATCTTGCGCGCTACGCTCGTATTTTGCTATCAGCATGCGATATGTATCGCCAAATTTGAGAAACTTTGAGTGGAGGCGCTTGGTGGTATAGCCCTGTTTTATAAGTTTTTGCAACAATGTTTTGTGACGTTGATTAAAATCGTCACATTTAACCCTATCTGACCTTGGCGATCTGGGGTGTACGGCAGCCTGGGGGGGAGGGGAAAGTGCCCCCTATATATTTTCGCTAAGGCTAGAGGGCTGAAACTTACCAAACTATATCTTTGGGTCAAGCACTACAAGAAAATGTAAAAAAAAATCCAAGATGGCCGCCATAATGACGTCACTGTGACGTCATTTTCAAAAAGAGCGTTTTTGGACGATTTTTCGGTCAGAATTTTCGATTTTTTTATTTTTGTTTTTTTTCGCAAGAACTGCATGATAAATTAGTAAAAAATAATCCGATATGAACTAAAATAGGCTTCACCCACTTTTCCATACAGAAAAGCAAAACTTTTGAAGAAATATGACGAAAAAAATCACTTTTCTGGTACCCCACATGAGCGCCATTTTGAATTTACCCATGACACTCTGCTCGGGGGGTCATGCAAATAGGCTCAAAATGACCCCACTATAATAATCTAAAACGTCACGGAGTTTCAGCTCTCAATTGTTTGTCATTCGGAGATAGAGGAAAAAAAACAACAGGGGGGCGGAAAGTGCCCCTACCCCAGGCCAGGTAGGGATAACACAGGATCTAGCAAATGCTACTAGGCGAGATATGTATACGCCATATGCAGGTCCCACTGGAATATTACTGTCCAGAACGGGACAGTATACGATGTCGAAATTTTAATCATCTCTTTTGTCATAAAGTCGACGAGAGAGAAGCCGCTTCATTTTTATAGAGATAAAGGTCTAAATATGATGTGCCTTTAGGGCTGTCTGTAGTTTCCTTTAAATCCAGTGAAGGTGGATATATATCCTTCAATGCGTCATTTATATAGCGGTTATTCACGGCGAGAAGATTGTCTATATAGCGTTTGATGAATGAGAAGGAACGAATTGTGAATGGATCGGTTTTTGAAAGCGCCTGCATATAGTCATATCCATAAGAGAACAGATATAGGTCAGCCAACAGGGGTGCACAATTAGTACCCATTGGAATGCCTACATGCTGTTGACATATTGTGTTGCCAAATTTCACATAGATATTTTTAAGCAACTCTATAAACAAAGAAACATCCCATGAATGATATTTCTTGTATGTAGTAGAGCTAAAGAATGCTTTATGGCTTCCGACATTGATATAAGCCAGATTTTGGAATAGAATATATGTGTATATGTGTACATACGCATTTGACAGATTTTGGTGAAGAGTGAAAAAAGTGATTTTACAAATGTCTGGATTTTGGGTGTCCACAGATGTGTATTGTGACTACTGACTCGGAAATAGAGTGGTCCTCGACTGTCAAGCTACGACCTCACATAGTGCAAACCATCACCAAGAGAAACATGGAGATAGAGAAATATTTGAGGGCACAAGAATTACCAGAGGTGTAACGGCAGCAAATATAATTTTGCTGAAAAGCGCGCATTCTTTGCGTACATTCCTGAACCCGCATCTTGGAAATGTAGGAAGTTTACAGGGTATGGAAACACACAGAGCCACGTACGAGAAAAGTACATGTACACTATGCTCATCTTTCTTGGATACCTTATGCGGAACTTTTAATTAGGATTGATTTTGTTTAAGTGATCGATATAATGCCCCGTAGCAGAGAGACTAATCCGATCCCGTGTTGACTAATTACAGCAAAGATAAAGTTATAATCATTTGGATGGCAAGAAATGCAGTGAGGATCGCCCGGTATAGTTCATATTGATTCTGGTATGGAATGGTTTGACTAATCCAACATGTACGAAGTTTTGTAGGTTGTCTTATTTTATTCTTGCAGTATGTGGTACATCCAAAAGCATTATAGCATAATATATTGCTTCAGGTGCTCAACAAAATATCAATTTCTGTTTCTGTGAGACAACTTTTGACGGAATATTGTGAGTAGCGAAATTGGCAGTTTCCAATGTAACGGCAATATGAGCGAGAGATAGATTTGAATTGCATTATAGGTACAACGTGTGTACAAAGTGAAAGCGTTTCATAAAACCTATGATGTCGTCAACACGGGGCATTCGCACGTGTCTGTTTATATATCGCTAGATATATGTACTCGAACCACTTTCATGCCTTAATGCTACAGCTACATCTACAGTCTAAATTGATGTTAACTCGGTGCCCTAGAGATGAATACGGAGCGGACTGGAGAGCAAAAACTTCGATGTTTTTTTTGACGTTCATGGGAGTTCTCGACTCTCTATACTAAATGACCAGATTGCCCGTCTTAGTTCATTAATAGTATCAGTGTTCAAGAAAACTGAACGCCGATATATTGTCAGAAGCTGTCAATAAAGCATTCTTTAGCTCTACTTCATATAGTGGATATCATTCATGGGATGTTTTTTTTTATAAAGTTGCTTGGATTTCTCATTAATAATATCTAATATGTGTAATTTGGCAACAATATATCAACAGGTTTTCCAGCGGGTGCTAATTGTGCACCCCTTTTGGTTGATCTTTATCTGTTCTCTTATCAATATGACTATATGCAGGCGCTTTCCAAAACCGATCATTTCCAAGTCCGTTCCTTCTCATTCACCAAACGCTATATAGATGCTCTTCTTGCGATGGATAATCGCTAAATTACAAGTGTATGGTCCGTCATTCATAATTCAGCCGTCGTCCATCAGAGAATATCCGCGTCCATAATCCAAAGACCTATTCCATATTCCACATAACTGTATTAGCACCAAATTCAAAAAGACTATCATAGTATACATAAACATAGGCTAGTTTCCTGCAAGAGAGAAGCGGTCAACAGTTTTTTAATGATGCCGGCAAGACATCATGATGTTCCAAAAAGATCAAATCCATATCGCTGATCAGTATTCTTAATCATTAATATTCGTTAAAAAGTCGTCATCTAAAGACTGATGTATCTCAGTCACGCTTTGATTGTGACTGTTCATATGAGCACCATGAGGATCTTGAAGTACATGGGTTCATACGGCCCCTAGCCCCGGGTTAAGCGGAATTAGACACAAGTTACGAAACGCAACGCCATAGATCTTGCACGCTACGTATTTTGCTATCAGCGTGCGATATACCCACACTGAAGGAAACTACTGATAGCCGTAACGGTACATCATATTTAGACTTATATCTCTATAAAAATGAAGCTGTCCTTCTCTCTCCTCGTCTTTACGACAAGAGAGATGATTATAATTTCAACATCGTAAACTATTCCTTATCCCTATTCGACACAGTAGATGTCGAAGGAAGCTTTCCTTTAGAGTTGCTCTTCAGTCGCCAGACGTCGTCAAATTTTGTTGTTTATCGCTCCAATTTATTACCTGTATATGGTAGGATTCTGCTGGTGGACTGTTGGACCCCGAGGCCCGCCCCCTGTACATCTCCTTCGACAAATATATGTAGGTGTATTGTTTTGATGTGAAATTTAAGCCGTACGACGTCGGGCATTGCAGGTTAATTTCTCTGTATATTCTTGTGTTTACCTGGTTTACCACCTGGGGCATGTTGAGGCATTTACTCCGCCAGACGTCCTCGATGCTCATCCATTAACATCAGATGAGTTATTTATTTGAGCCGATCTGTCATCACAGCTTCCGAGCTAGCGTATCTAATTTCGCTTAAGCTGGTGCTAGGGGCCGTGTGGATACTTCATAGTACCCACATGAACAGCTACAATAAAAGCGCGGCTGAGATACTAAGGCGACGTCCGAGATTCCACAGTATTCTCGGATCTGAATGTGAGTTGCTCTTTAGTCGCCAGACGTCGTCAATGTTCCCATCCTCCTGTATATCGCTCCAATATTTCAGTGGGACATGCATATTGCGTATACATATCATGCCTAGCAGCATTTGCTAGATCATGTGTGAAATGTGACGGTTTTAACTAATGTTGAACATTATTGAAGAAGCTTATAAAACAGGGCTATACCACCCATCGTCTTCACTCAAACTTTTTAAATTTGGCGATACATATCGTGTGCTGACAGCAACATACGAGCGTATCGTATAACCCATAACCCATGTATTTTAAGATCCGTGTGGTGCTCATCAGAACAGACACAATCGAAGCGTGACAGAGAAAATCATATGCATTAGGAATACGGATCAGCGATACGGATTTGATATTTTTGGAACATCATGATGACTTGCCGGCTTCATTGAAATCTGTTGACCGCTTTTCTGTTTCAGAAAACTAGCCTGTTTATGTATACTATGATCGATTATCCGTATTCTGCAGTCTGAATGTGAGGTGACGAGGGAAGCTTTGCTATGGTTGATTTTTAGTTGCCATCGACAACGTCTACAAGCTCTTACGTATCTCTTCAATCGACACCAAGATGTAAAACAACAGGTGGTTACACCCACTGTACTCAGAGACGAGTACAAACAGGCTCAGGCAAATGCCAGCTGAGATCTTAAAAACTCCACAAAGTTCTACAATATAACCTCTTACAGATGCACTTGATACGTGTGCTGCACTCGTGAAATATAAGTACCTCGAAACGATTTCATCTGCGAGTTTGTAGACTGCAATACCTTTAACTATCAAATGCTTGACAAGTGTATCTGCTTTGTATATCCAACTACAAAAAGCGTATATTTTTAATAAATAAAACACCATTTAATCATAGAAATAGACAAACTTCTGAGCTATACTCCACGTAAAAAACAGTATATCACCATTTAATCAGTTTCCAGCGTTAGAATTGTACAATATGAAATCTGTGAACCCTATTCGTGGATATTGTGAGTAACTTGCCCACGTAGCGGGTCATTTGATCGCTATATATGTAAATACATAACTGGTAATAACTTGTCGAGTTCCGCTGCTCTACGACACGAGAAAATAAATTGTGAACGCACAAATCAGAACTATATCCTGATATATGGAAACCGGGAAATCGAAGATGACACATGAACAACTGCAGCTGAGATCCGTCTATCAAGATAATATATTCGTTTCATGCTGGATAGTATTTGTGTATCTGACTAATTGTGAAATTTTCAGTTAGTTCACCATATGACTTATGTGAATCTGTTACTATCACGGCAGCTATAGAATGTATCTTCCTGTAAACATATCGTCTCTTGATAAGTTTTCCTATACGAAATGGTATATATTTGTAATTTTATTGCCCTTTGCCAATAATGCATGAAAAAGTTTTATTTGATCTTTCGAAATTTGCAATTCTGATGAAGATATACCGATACCTATAACCTCTTGATACAATGAAACCACACGAATATCTAACAAATACGCATTTTAACATACTAAATAATGTGTGTTTAATATATTTTTGAGAGCGAAAGAATAAATTGGTCGTCGGCGAGATTCGAACCCACGACCCCGGTTTATCGCGCCGGTGCTCTACCTACTGAGCTATGGCGGCCCATAGGTATTACAACCGTGGATTGTTCCGGTGATTATAAACCTTCTATCTCGGTGTTGCACACCGAGCATATATACATATGAAATGACTTTTGAGAGAGAAAGAATAAATTGGTCGTCGGCGGAATTCGAACTGACGACCCCGGTTTATCGCGCCGATGCTCTACCTACTGAGCTATGACGGCCCATAGGTATTACAACCGTGGATTGTCCCTGTGATGATCAACCTTCTCTCTCGGTGTTGCACACTGAGCATACATACATATGAAATGACTTTTGAGAGAGAAAGAATAAATTGGCCGTCAGCGGGATTCGAACCAACGACCCCGGCTTATCGCGCCGATGCTCTACCTACTGAGCTATGACGGTCCATAGGTATTACAACCGTGGATTGTCCCTGTGATGACCAACCTTCTCTCTCGGTGTTGCACACTGAGCATACATACATATGAAATGACTTTTGAGAGAGAAAGAATAAATTGGTCGTCAGAGGGATTCGAACCCACCACCCCGGTTTATCGCGCCGATGCTCTACCTACTGAGCTATGACGGTCCATAGGTATTACAACCGTGGATTGTCCCTGTGATGACCAACCTTCTCTCTCTCTCTCAGTCAGTATGTCGGCACCTCTTCCCACTTCCCTTATAGGTGTTGTAATTTTTTCCTGTATATGGCGAGATTCTGCTGGTGGACGTTTCGTCCCCGAGGCCCGCCCCCTGTACAGACCTTTTGGTCTTTGATATATGTTGGCATTTGTGGGAAGTTGATGCTGGGTCGACATCGGGCCTTACAGACTAGTCTTTTGTGTTAATTGCCGTCATTTACATCTGACGACGATACAGCTCACCAATCTCCAATGTACGAGTTGTCACAGCGAAACAGCTCACCAATTACCAGTATACGAGTTGTCAGAGCGTTTCCATCATAGCTCTCTAGATTTGTATCTAATACCGTTTATGCCGGTGCTAGGGGCCGTGTGGTCATATCATCCAAGTTGCCACATGAACAGGTACAATAAAAGCGTACCTGAGATACAACACTTATCACGAATCGTTAGATTCTTGGTATGCGCTTTAGAATAGGTTAACCATAAGACTATTCTGTGAAGTCATGTGACGCAGTCAGTATGTCGGCACCTCTTCCCACTTCCCTTATATGTGTTGTAATTGCAATGTATGCAACGGGCTTTATAATGAAGAAATGATATTGGATATGGCGTATAGCCCGCCATTGAGCATATATACATATGAAATGATTTTTCAGAGAGAAAGAATACATTGGTCGTCAGCGGCATTCGAACCAACGACCCCGGCTTATCGCGCCAATGCTCTACTTACTGAGCTATGACGGCCTATAGGTATTACAATGTTGCTCACATTGCAACACCGAGAGAGAAGGTTGGTCATAACATGGACAGTCCACGGTTGTAATACCTATGGGCCGTCATAGCTCAGTACGTAGAGCATCTGCGCGATAAGCCGTGGCCGTGTGTATTTAATGTATCAGTAACAATTATATTAACAGACAAACGCATACTTATAGTTTCAGTGTTTACAGCATGACTAATCTATGTCGATAGTCAGAAGACCTTTATTATTGAAACTATACTGGGAACGATATAAACATTACATAGAACCTCGCTTCAAATTCCCCCCAGATTACTTAGTCGTGAGACAAAAAATTGCATTGAAATAGATAACACTGACTTATCCAGCCTCTTTACCATCACTGATCAAAATCCTTAGTTGCAATAAACTTTGATGGATCGGAGTGAAGCATGCCGTTTTTGAAATCCGCTATAAATTTGCAGTGTTTTATTCCACTATAAGAGGAAATACACAGGAGACCAAAACTCTATGGTTGATCTGAAACACAAACTACCAGGAAGAATGTCTTCGTTTTATTCCCAGATTATTCCAAGCCTTTCGTCACATCTTTTACGAGTGCAAAATCGCTCGAAAACACAATGAAATATGTATACACCGTAAGCAGCTCGTGAATATTATCGTCGAAGAATGTCAAATAATATCAATTCTACTTCCATCTTGGACATTGAAAGATATACAATTAGAAACCCGATGTGTATACGACAATTTTTACAAGATTTTATATTCTGTTCTATTAGCTTGCATGATACTACAAAGTCAGCAATTAGGTTATCATGTTTTAAAGGTTACATTGTTTCCAAACAATATATCTTCTATCATGCCTTCGCCGACACCTTGCCTTCTAGAAATAAAAGTACTTGGAAATTCATTTCCATATGCATATCAGAATATTGGTTTGTGACAGATTTAACAAGTGAAACATTCAGAAATTAGAAATTTTTGAAAATGTCCGCGACTATTATCTCACCTTCGCTGATGCATATATTTAACTCTTGTATTAAAACTGGAATATTCCCACAAATTTGGAAAATTGCAAAAGTTATACCTCTTTTCAAGAAAGGCGCGCGTTCAGATCCCAGTAATTATCGCCCAATTAGTGTACTTCCCACACTTTCAAAGATACTTGAACGCCATGTTCATGAACATTTAGTGTTTTATTTGGAAACAAATAACCTGGTGTATGGGAGGCAATCGGGATTTCGCGCCTTTCACTCTTGCCAGACAGCTCTAACCAACTTGATGGACTCCTGGACCTCTCAAATAGATCAAGGTAACATTATTGGAGCAGTCTTCCTTGATCTTCGCAAAGCGTTCGACATGGTAGACCATTTGACCATACTTAAGAAATTATATATCTATGGAGTTAAAAATTCAGTGCTTGATTTCTTCAAATCCTATTTGGATAACAGACAGCAGTGTGTCAGTGTTCAGGGGACTCAATCTGATAAAGTCGGAATAGAGGTTGGTGTCCCACAGGGTTCAATTCTGGGTCCTCTACTCTTCATTCTCTACATTAACGACCTGCCTCTTCATACAACTGAGTGCGAAAGTGACATTTTTGTTGACGATACTTCGCTGCATGCTGCAGCCAAATGTATTCCAGAGATTGAACGAAAACTGAACAGTGGTCTCTCTGGTGTAAACTATTGGTGTTCGAACAATAAAATGTGTGCAAACGCAGAGAAGACCACATGTATGTTAATCACTACTCACCAAAAACGATCCCATCTACCTAAGCTCTCTCTTGATTTGGTGCTCAAAGAAGAAACTTTAAATAATGTGGATCACCAAAAGATACTGGGAGTAATTGTTGAAAACAGTCTGTCTTGGGAACGACATATTAATATGACTGTGAATAAAGTCAAGCCAAAACTATTTCTGCTGGCAAGAATAAAACATTTTTTACCCTATCATGCTCGGAGGCAGTTTTATAACAGTTTTATTCTCCCGCACTTGGACTATTGTCTTTTAATATGGGGCCCACGATCTCAGGCACGCATGGACCGATTGGAAACTTTGCAGAAACGTGCCATGAGATTAATATTAAACTGCGATAACTACGTGAGCTCTCTGGAAATGTATAAACAGCTTTCCTGGTACCCTTTATCTTTTAGGCTTAAATATGTTATTGTTTTATCTGTGTACAAATGCCTTAATGGTCCTTCACCTACATACATGTCAAATTTTTTTAAGTATCACCAAAGTGGCAGGACATTAAGATCTTCTACAAAACAAGTTTTAAATATCCCCTTTGCAAGGACTGAATTGTACAAACAGTCTTTTAGAGTAAACGGAGCCCAACGTTTTAACGAATTACCTCTCAATATACAAAATGCACCATCTGTCGACGCTTTTAAACGGAGTTGTACAAAGTTCTATCTTAGCCAATTTTTAAGTGTATGAAATATTACTTTATCGTTTCTATGACGGGCTATTTCTTTGGTCCTATGCAGCCAATTGTGGTTATAGAATTTTATTATATATATTTTTATCTTTTATTTATTTTATTATTATAATTTTTTATTTTTCATTTTTTTTTTCATTTTTTATTTTTTTTTTTTTCATTTAGTTACTTATCTATTTTTTTTGGTCTTTTTTAATAATCTCTTTTATCAGCCTTTTCTCTATCAAATAGTGTGCTGTTTTAGAATATGTAAAATATTAATAACTTTATCTCTGTTTTACTGTACATACTTGACAGTATTTTCGTTATTTTGGGATAACACTTTCCTAGAATAGCACAAATTCTAGTGCTGAAGATTTGGTCGAGTCCCGTGCGGGATTCGAACCAGCGACCCCAGAGTCAGGCACCTAATCGCCAGCACTGCATGTCGGCGATCTAAACCACTCGGCCAACGGGCCTCCCACAAAAATAGGAGGTAGCAGACCGGTAGTCTTGAAAGCGAACATACAGTACCCCTCTGATGATCGTAATGACACAGCTCCCAAAGCTGAATAGATATATTTTTTTATCATTTAGAAAGTGATTGTATAACAGTATTTTCGTTATTTTGGGATAACACTTTCCTAGAATAGCACAAATTCTAGTGCTGAAAATTTGGTCGAGTCCCGTGCAGGATTCGAACCAGCGACCCCAGAGTCAGGCACCTAATCGCCAGCACTGTATGTCGGCGATCTAAACCACTCGGCCAACGGGCCTCCCACAAAAATAGGAGGTAGCAGACCGGTAGTCTTGAAAGCGAACATACAGTACCCCTCTGGTGATCGTAATGTCCTAGAATAGCACAAATTCTAGTGCTGAAAATTTGGTCGAGTCATCAGAGGGGTACTGTATGTTCGCTTTGAAGACTACCGGTCTGCTACCTCCTATTTTTGTGGGAGGCCCGTTGGCCGAGTGGTTTAGATCGCCGACATACAGTGCTGGCGATTAGGTGCCTGGCTCTGGGGTCGCTGGTTCGAATCCTGCACGGGACTCGACCAAATTTTCAGCACTAGAATTTGTGCTATTCTAGGAAAGTGTTACCCCAAAATAACGAAAATACTGTTATACAATGACTTTCTAAATGATAAAAAAATATATCTACTCAGCTTTGGGAGCTGTGTCATTACGATCATCAGAGGGGTACTGTATGTTCGCTTTCAAGACTACCGGTCTGCTACCTCCTATTTTTGTGGGAGGCCCGTTGGCCGAGTGGTTTAGATCGCCGACATACAGTGCTGGCGATTAGGTGCCTGACTCTGGGGTCGCTGGTTCGAATCCTGCACGGGACTCGACCAAATTTTCAGCACTAGAATTTGTGCTATTCTAGGAAAGTGTTATCCCAAAATAACGAAAATACTGTTATACAATCACTTTCTAAATGATAAAAAAAATATATGTACATACTTGCTTTAAATATCTGAGTAATAGACAATTATTAATTCAGTGTATATAGTACTAATGTATTCTATCTTGTTTTATCCTCTATATATTGTTTGTGCTGCATTATGTAAATTGTTTTAGCCTTCGACCCCCATGAAAATAGGCCTGTTCCTGTGGGGTTATCGAATTTAAATAAAGATTATTATTATTATTATTATTATCATCCTTTGGAGCCAGTGCATCGATCGATCCTTCGGGATCGATATAATGGCTTGCTCATTTATCCAAGTGTTCTGGATATAAAAAGTGTAAAAGGTTTTCTCTGAAACGATCCAATCAGCAGGCCAGGACAGTCAACTGTTCCGCCAATTATCAACAGGCCAGGACAGTCAACTGTTCCGCCAATTATCAGCAGGCCAGGACAGTCAACTGTTCCGCCAATTATCAGCAGGCCAGGACAGTCAACTGTTCCGCCAATTATCAGCAGGCCAGGACAGTCAACTGTTCCGCCAATTATCAGCAGGCCAGGACAGTCAACTGTTCCGCCAATTATCAGCAGGCCAGGACAGTCAACTGTTCCGCCAATTATCAGCAGGCCAGGACAGTCAACTGTTCCGCCAATTATCAGTAGGCCAGGACAGTCAACTGTTCCGCTAATTTGCCGCATAGTTTGAGTTTTGAAGGGTTTGACTGGTTTTGATATCAGATTGAAACAGACAATGGAATGAAATCACAAAGCTCCGCGTTTGGATGCTATAATACGAGAAGAACCACAGGGAATGAAATATAGGAGGGGGCAACTCATTCGAATCACCAAAATAGTCCAGGTAAACCGACGAGGATTTATATTGACCTGGGCATGTGAAGATGAGAAGCATTGCGATGTTTTGTCGACATCACTGAAACCTGACAACAATGTCCCCCTGATAAGACACCAACTCGTGTTTACATCTTTTCGTTGATCATGTTTATTCCTGTTTGGAGTTTAGTGCTAATCATGTATTGCTAATAGAGATTATGAATACGGTAATTCTGGATGAAAGAAGACGGAATAGAGAATTCCTAATATAATTTCACGAACTCTATTCTCCACGTTCTAGTGATTTTAATGATGTGAAGGAAACTTGAATCTCGCTTGCGACTTTTCCTTAGATTGGTAATTATAGTAGGTCATTCAACAACGTATGTTCATCTTGTTTCTCTTTAAATATCTGTCCTCTCCTGTTTTCCCTGACGTAACATGAGTAACGTAAACTCCGCCATCAACTGTTCACAGTGATGAATGAGTATTAAGAGATCCCAGAAAGTCTACTTACTCACACATCAATCACATACATATGTAAGAACATCCGCGTTAACATTGTATCAGCTCTCACTGGGTTATGAACCGGACAAAGAACTCTGCCATTGTTCTCTTCATGGATGTGACTCAGTACCGAGATCTTTTGAAGCTGCTTCCACTTTCAAAGAGTTAAGAAACCATTCGCAAGTTACCATGGGATAACTTGACCAATTTAAATAATTGTATTTATTTATTTTCGTTACCCCTTGGGCAAAAAGGCTGAAACTTCATATACAATATATTTGGGCCAATGTGTGAAAGAAAATGTAAAAAAAAAGATGGCCACGATTATGACGTTCCAGTGAATTCATCTTGTCAGGAGCCTATTTTCGCCTATTTTGGACTGATTTTTTGACTTCTTATTTTGATATTTTCTGTGGAAAACAAATAATTGGTTTTGTCAAAATAAAGAAATATGCGAAACAATGAAGAGCAAAGACCGAAAACACAACTTTGTGAGGACATTATCCCGTGTCCACCATTTTGAATTATCTCATGATCCGTTGCACCTAGGATTATGTCAATGGTCTTTAAATGACCTCAATAAGCTTTGCGGAAAAGTCACTAAGTTTCAGCATGTCCCCATGTGCTGAATTGTATTGAGCATGTACTGTATTTTCGTGGAAGACATCGCGCATGCAATTACATATATACTATGTTACTTTGTATATGTAGTGTCTGAATGTGAGGTGCCGAGGCTTTCCTGTGGAGGCATATGGTTGCCTTTTAATCGCCAGACGTCGTCAATTTTTCCCACAGCTTGCATATCCAATTATCCAGTCAGATTATGTAATTGCCACTGGCTTGTCAATTTTGTTTCATTTAACCAATAAACTAACATTACTAGCACTTCCTATTAATCTTCTCGTCCTATTGTCCAAGCCTCCCATTAAATTCTGCAGTCGATCAATTTTACTGTTATTTTTACTTCGAAATAGTCGTGTGACGCATTCAACCGACTGAAAATTTGGAGAAAAAAAATTCCATTTGTCTTCCCGTTTCAGATGTAAAGTGTTAAATCCATTCTCTGACAACGGCTGTACATAATGTTAATGCTATTTTTGGTCGTTCTCTCTGTCGGTCACCCACCGCATGGCTTTGACCTTAATTAAGTTGTTACAGGAAGACTTCGGATCGCTTCGTACTGAACATTTTATTTCTCTTGCAAAAATACTTTGGAACTAGTTATGAGTGAATAAATTGATGGGACCCTGAGTCTGTACTATCCAATTTATTGAATTCGAGTAGTAATATAGACTCGCTTTGGGAAGATTCTCTAAATATCGTGATGCTCTCTTTCGTACTATGGGCGTATGTTTCCATTGTATTGAATATCAATATAATAATAAATAAATAATAATCTCCTCCGTCGAGCAGAGTTTGTCGTAACAATGATTTTTTT
The DNA here is from genome assembly GCA_036873755.1 of Hanleya hanleyi. NCBI lineage: Eukaryota > Metazoa > Mollusca > Polyplacophora > Lepidopleurida > Hanleyidae > Hanleya > Hanleya hanleyi. The sequence continues at coordinate 48,160 of JAVTVY010042156.1, forward strand.
CTAACCTTTGTCATATATATTCAATATGGGATACTGGAAACAAAGGAAATGTGATCCATATCGTGACTGATTCCTTCATCCATTCGTTGCAAAGCGTATAACCTGATTTGGTTTGACAATGCAAAACTGAAAACCCCATAATGCTAAATAAATAGAAATTATGTTCTGTGTAGTTATAACAGAATAAACCCTACTATAATTTGATTTCTTACTATAAAACACATCAATTATCACATATTTCACGCTGGTTTCCCCAATAGAACAGAAAGTAACAGAATATTTAGAGTTTTGAGTGTAACATTAGTTACTGGGTTTTTTGCGTTTTACCTACAATGGTTACGGTGTGGCATGGGACGAAATCTAGAAGACGGCCCAGAATCTTCCGAGTATAGTCTTAGCAGGTGTATATCTTCCTCCTGTTTTGGCCTCATGATATTCTAGCACGAGGAACAACATTTCACGCGTATATGTAGCAAGAAATCGTATATTTATCTGTGCAATGGAAGAAAGGAGTACACTTTCGAAATATCGAATTTACACTTCTGTGGATTGATGTGTTATGTCATTGGAATATCCATTCCATGGTTATGGATTCTGGTGTGACCAACTGCGGCTTCCTGGCCAAGGTGGAGCTTGAAAAAATGGCATTGTGGATACTTTAATATCACTTCAGATTGTCTGTCGTGCCTTTGCCATTCAGATTGCATGTTGAGTGTCCATATACGTACACCATTGAAAAGAGTCAATGATTTCTCCTGAATATTCAAGCCATACAACTACAACGCATATTATATCTAGGGATTTAAGCCTAAAATTCAGTAGGTACTTTCCCAATTACGTTACGAATTCCCTAAAACCCAGGAAATTAGATGATCTTCATTACCTTATCCAGGCAATATAGTCTGAAATTCAGGTTAAAATCTCGGAAAAGGACTTGTAGCTGTGTGGCCAGAACTTTCAAGAGAAATCTGATTCATTTTAAGAGTGTATGCATGACTACCTGTATACTTCGTGCAGTGTTGTATGGAAATGACATGGGAAATATCTGTATGCACCAATTCATCACTAATACATCAATCGGACTGAACATAAAAATCTCTGTTTTATATACGACTTATTGTGTCAGTCCATTTAAAGTCTCCTGACTATTGATCATTAATGGTTCGATGGCGACAGACATGAGTAAACATTACAGATATCTTAGGTCCCTCTGAAAGGTTCTGTCACAATCCATCGTCGAAGGAGAATCCTTAATTAGAATGCAGGCTCACGTGTAACATTTCTCTCTGCATCGAGCGCCCTGCGGTTCGTTACATAAACCATGTTGCAGACTGCGCCAAACAGCTTTAATGACAAACTATACATATGAACGATTCCATAGTTGCCAATGTTTATAGATAATGTGCACAATAATTTAAACAGATACACGTGAATAAGCGCACATATATTTGAACTCCATCTATACCATCCGTTTTGGCAAACTGACATCAACACTATCTGGAACAGGAATGCCGTATATATCAACTTATTATTGTCCACGTATAGTTTCAAAGACGATGATCCGATCTTTCCAACAGTATGTAATATGGCAAAATACACCTGATTTTCTATTCTCTAGATAGGGAATGTTTTAAAAATATCCGCCCCGCCGCCCCCCCTCTCACGCCCCTTGTGTCCTAGATGTCCTTGGCTTTCAACCAAGATTATGTATCACTGGGCTATTTCTATCTATTTAACATTTTCTTTATTTTTCTGCAGAGCGTGACGGTCAAAATTAGCTTATCAACTTTGAAAAAAAACTTGGAATTATCTCCATCGAATTGTCAATTCAATAACAAGTTGTTGTTCACAAGATAGCCTAGTGTCATATACCCTAAGTTCTAATCACGATGCCTATCTAGATGTTGTACGATGTAGAGTCTCCCTGATCATGAATCTCAGTATACACATACGAACAACCGTGTATAATATGGCATCAATAATGAAATACATGTACCTCTCAGAATAAACACCGATTAGTATGAACTTTCAAAGATACGCTGTGATTGACTACATTTTATTTCAGTTCTCTTCACAAGCCAAGGAATATGCCGAAATTCCATTTGGAAATTTGAATTCACCAATGACATGTTCTGAAACTGGAAGACATGTCGTGATGCACTGTTGTCTCAAGGAAACTTCATTGTTACCCTAATGCTGATTACAGGTTAGCTTTAGTCGTCACAGCTCCCGAGCTACCGTATCTAATTCCGCTCAAGCTGGTGCTAAGGGCCGTGTAGATACTTCAGAGTACACATGAACAACCGCAATAAAATCGCGGCTGAGATACTAAGGCTACGTCCGAGAATCCACCGTATTCTCGGGTATGAATGTTAGTTGCCGAGGGATGCTTTCCTGTAGAGTCATATGGTTGCTTTTTAGACGCCAGACGACAATTTTCCTCTTGTTTATCGCTCCAAGTTAGTAAATATCCATGGAATTTACGGTTGGCATCGTCATGATGCCAAAGTGAAAGAGCAACACAGAATACCCATTGAAGTCATAATTAAGAGTTGTACAACTATTCCATGCTATTAAAGGATTCGCCCGTACCTCCGTTCGTGTGTACCAGTGGGTCCGTGAGGGGGAGGGGGGTACATTGAAAAAATATAGTTAAAAAAAATTGCCAACCCCACCTCAAGTGATCTTTTAAAAAGTTATTGCCCTCTCCGCTTCTCGGAGTCCTAAAAAGTTCTGACCCCCAATGAGCCCCCCCCACCCTCCGCACCTCCGCACCGGGGAAGCAAATTCACAGAAGTCAATACCGGTACAGTTGTATATATGTAATGGTAAAAAAACAGGAGGTTGTACGTAAATGATGCATTAACTCTTCACCCCTTTTAATATTAGTTAGCTTGGAGCCTTCCAGTAATCCAAAGCATGGAAGCGACAGGTACAGGTATTTGCATACTGGACATATCATAATCATGACAACAAAATTCCACTTGAATCAATCCCACCGTGTGTGACAGTGTTGGTTTCTAACTGTAATAAAGTGTGAACCTGAACCATGCAAAGCACACAGAACCCGTTGGACTTGGCGGTATTTGAATAGGGCACTGGTAGATGAAGAAACGTTTGATGGCAACAAGCAATTAGGAACCAGGCAAAAATTATCAGGGGGCGGGACTGGTTAATTTAGGGCAGGGACCAACATTTTTTGACGCATTGATGAGTGGGACCGAAGTTTTTTTTGTCGAGGCTCACAGGGACAAAAATATGACCATTTGACCAGCCGGAGCCTCAGTAGCACAAAATTGAGTATATTTGAACACATACCCAAACCAATGGAAAAATATATCTTGTTGGATATATATGCACACAAGATAAATGGCATCCTCATTCTCAGGCTATTATTATTATTATTATATTATATTCCATAATTTGCCCTGATTTCACAATCCACCAACCCCGTGTGAGTTTCCCAATACCAGTCAGCGCGCAACCAATCGATAGCATCCGCATGTCACACCGGTAGGTACATGTAATTCAGCCTGCAGAATTCCTGTAGATTGGCAGATGACATCAGGGTATAGCTATGGAATGTAATGTAGTGATAATAACAATAATAATCTGGGAATGAGGATAGATAAATGGGAGAGCGGCCTGTAACTTTGTCTATAATAATGCACACTTGGGTTTTTTTCAAACTCAACTTTAATATCTCATGAACACAAATATAGATAATTTGATTTAAGTAAAGTGTGTTCCTTGACTGTGATATTGATTATTTTGCATGTATATTGTGTAATCAAGAGTGAACAACAACAACAACAGCAACAATAACACAATTACACTTCCAAGTCGGTTTGTGTATGATGATGAGGACTAACAGTGGACTCAATGGATATTTAAGTTAATTTCAAGAGTTATAGCCCCTGGTGTGATTATAGAGGCAGATTAGTCTTCCTTGATGTGACCTTATTTCCCTAGTTTGAACATGTGCTGTTTGTGAATCCAGAAATTATCTAAACACGTTCATTGTAATTTGGTACACGTGCGTAATTGTGTCATTGGACATCGTGTCAGTGTCGAAAACTGGTCCATTATCAATACAGCCTTTTAAGAACTGTATTTCAGGTCAGAAACCACTAAATATTTGCCTTACTTATTATGTAGTAAATGAGCTGGGCACATCTGGCCAAAATTATATTCCCTAATATTCGCGGCCACTTTTTGACATACCACACTGGATAGCCTGGCTTTTCCTCTAAAAAATATGGAAAATTAGCATACATTCACCACCATTTTTCTAAATGACAGCTCCTGTGAATGAAGATATGGCGTCTAATGCCATGGCAACCAGGGATGAGGGGGGTCAAGAAAACCGGGCTAATTTTTTTTATTAACCTGGGACAATGGTTCCTCCGGGAATGAATTATAAAATATAGCACAAACCATTTCACTGCCACTTAAATAACAGCCACAGAGTAAATTCAATAGAGGTTTGTGACCTTCAAGCTTGTGTGCTTTTTTCATTGACTTTTGCTGAGAATGCCTAAAGGCTTTTGATTCTGTGATTATACTCTTTAAGGATAAGGGGGAGGATCCAGTTTTCAATACACCCACTGACGAAACCCTCATAGACAAAACCCTAAAAAAAAATATAAAATAAAATAAAAAAAATTCACACAAAACTCCCACATTATATAAAAAAAATATTTTGTATAAATTTGTTATCAAAAATCAACATTTACGATTTTGATTTCATTTTTTTTATTAGGGATCGAGCAAAAATTACCTGGGCGTTGATGTATTTTAGATAAGTACTTTTGGCTGTTGATTCATGGTTCCGATTCCGAATATTAATGTCAAATTGCAATGGGACATCAACTTATTCTGGTGACTTGTCGCACGGGACACACAGTTTTTTTTTTAACTGTAAAGGTGGGGGTACAAGACTTTTTTAAACACATTTTTCAATTACATCCTCTAATCATAAGAAACATGTGTATCACGTTTCGTAATCATCCAATGAGAGCTGACAACTGCAGCAAAATTTCTATGTACATGTACATGTATATATGTAGAGGCATACATGTACAATTCAGCTAAACAGAAAACTCTATCATTTGCCATAATTTGGAGAAAAATTAATATTTCATCTCAAAAATAGCACAGGTACATCTTCCAATCATAAGAAACATGTGTACCAAGTTTCATAATCATCCAATAATAGCTGACAAATCCAGTGCAGATGTACATGTGCACTTCAGCTGAATGCAAAACTCTATCACAGGGATTTTAACAATGGAATACTCCAGGGGTAGTACCCCCAGGTGGAATAACCCCCCCCCATATTTTTTTTATTTGTTTTATATTTTTTCTAAATTTTACAGATTTTTTTTCGAATTTGCTAAACCAAAACCTTATCATTTCCAGGCCGGGGACACCGACACCGAAGACGACATCCTCTTTCCAATATCTCCCCCTTTACTTCGTAAGGCGATATAAAAAATTGCCCCCCCCCCCCCTCATCAAGTTGGGGTTGGCAAAAAAAGTAAGCACCCCCCTGATTGGACCAGTAAAAAAAGTACGCACCCCCCTCCCGAACCACAAGAAAAAACAGTCACCACTGTAGGGGTGACTGAGATGGTGCCCTGTGACTGAAGTGGGTGACTGTTAGGGGTGAACATAGTGTGAGGGGGGGGGGGGAGGGGGCGGATAGTGTGCTCTTAATCGACTTCACCTTCGAATTATGTTCTCTTAATTTTTACTGGAGCAGAAATTTCGCACCTCGCCATGTGCAGCTGATCGCCATAATACTGCTCATTCATCTTACACCGATAGAACGATCTCACATGATGGTACATCGGTTCTTTGTGATTTCCCAAGTGTAGTATGATGTGGAGCAACGCGAAAACTATCTGAGCAGATATATGATATGGCTTTGTCTATTTATTAACTTTGCGTGTTTTGCATGAATGGCCCAAGGGTGCTCTGGTTTGAATAATACAGGAAAATAAAACTCCATCAACGATATCAACACGGAAAATGTAAGATCGGTTATATTGACCTTGATATTTTCATCTAAACGAAATGTATGAACACAGGATGTAGATATTGCGTGTCGAAAAGGATGCAATAAAAGAAACAGATATCACCGCCGGCTTCCTTTGAAAAGGATTGTTCTGAGCTTATCTTTATCTCAATGAATATCATATTACTTATCCGCATGTATATCTTTGTGATCAGATGAACAAACAGTATCGTTGATGCTGCTGTTATCAGGAAGATTAACCTTCCTCCGACGGAAAAGTTGGTTCTCTCGAGTAGCTGGTCTATCCACGCCTTGATCTACACGCTTTGAATTCAGCAACCCACTACGACCAGAGTCGACGAATTATGCCCCTTCCTGATATTTTCAAATCATTGATTCGAACAAGGCATTGGACTATTCCTCCGACTTGGGTTTCATTTTTTCAGATTGATTGCTTCCTTGCTTGATTGATTCGACGTTCGTCAGGGAGGCCACATAGGTGACTTGACCTATAATTTTAACCCCCCCCCCCAACAATAAAATTACCAAATATTTACATAATACAACAGTACATAATTAGTCCTAGTAAAAAAAAACATCATTCTCTAAACACCTCCTGCCTGGTGCGATGTGTGGTGGGGGTGGGGGTTTCAGTTTCGACACGACGATTGATTAATTAATCCATAGCGCTGATAGATTCCATGTTCACTGCCTACATAATTCTCGCAAACTGTTGGAATGCGTGGGGTTTATCTTCGCGGAACATCTCGACTTGTCGGTTTAGATAGAAATAATGGGCTAACCATATTGGTATTTCGAGTCGAACGTCAGCGCGAATAACATAGTGCAACTTTAAACTCATTTGTTCCATGCAGCTATTTCGGCAGATTAATATTTATTTACAGTAGAGGACCCCCGTTACACATGTTATAAAGTCTATCGAAGGTGGACACAGGCAAAGAATCCATATATCTATAGTTGAGTACTACACATACTGGATAACGCATTGATGATTTCGGAAACGACTCACCAATTTTCAATTGTGTTTTTCTCAATATAGGCTATGGGTCAAGTCCGCAATTGAGCCTCTAAATGCAGTTCCGTTGCAAATTTTGAGGGCAACTCAGCTCTGGTCCCAAAAGTACTCCATGGGTATTCTCTCTTCACTATGGCTCTTTTTATATATTTTTTCGATTAAAGAAAATTGGAGAAAATGCAAAGGTCAAACTTTAAACATAAATATAACATCAACCGGAACATCATTATACAACTTACGTCTTTCTTAAGCTGTTCTAAACGACAATGACACATTTTGAATCCCCATGATGAATAGCTTTCTAGAAATAAATTTAAAATAGAAACATAAGAAATCAAGTAATCAAAGTAAAGCGATAAACATATGAGATGCTAGTAACCGATAGTGATGCGCCCCACAGGGATTGTGCGACACACGTGTGAAGTGATCTCGATCAGGTGGAAATTTTTCCCCTCATATGAAGATATTAAAGGCTAAACTTTCCCCTAAGTAACGATTGACTCGCTAAAATAATATCACATCGACAAAGAATCGATATAATATTTAAGAAATGGTCAAATGAAGGGGTAATCAAGATATTAATTAATAAAAAGTACCAATCACTTATGATTTAGTTCTATGCAGTCAATACATTGTTTCTCGCGACAACAGGACACTATTTCTTACATCCCGTGCAGTACTGTTCAGTTTCAGGATGACAATTTTCAATAGTGTATTGTGATGTACTGCTCAGTCGATAACCTTACCTCACGGGCCTGACAATTTCCATGCAATAGCAAAACCTACCAGTACTATGTTCTTTCTGAAAAATCAAAGTTTTTATTTGTACCGGTTATAAAACTTAACATTTGTGTGCGGAAGACACCTGGAATATTGCAGAAGCGAAATCATTTACGACTTAAGCTTATCAGTAACGTAAGCTTTCACCATGATAATATACTAATATTTTATCGAAATATCGAGACGTCAATATTCGCTTTCTGCCTTTCAATATGCGAGTGAGTGATTGAGTGAATGAATACGATTTAATGTTCTTTTCAACAATACTTTTAACATGCGCTTCCTTGCTTCTGTATTATGTATTATGTTTATCATCGGATCAACAAGATCACTGTAATATCCTATGTGCATCGTGAATATTCTATGCGTGTTCCCGTAGACCGTGATCGATGCTAAATGTCATCTGATGAAGTTTGTCACACTAAGGCAGAGTTAATAAGTGTATAGTCATTCAATAGAAGTGGCATATACACTTTATACGAAAAGCATTAATCATATCTGGTACGTGTTGCCGTTACCTTATTGTCAATCGTTTTCCTGTCGTGATACATTTGATGGTATTTGAGGCCATCGATTTCTTTGCATGCCTGAGAAATTAGAGAGACAGGTACTAGAGCCAGTCTTTGAGCCACCGCAGATCCAACTGGTTATGATGAATATGGAATCTTTTGTTAATACTATCTCCCTTTGATACTTTAGAGTATATCGGGGACACCGATGATCTTTTAGATTGTGTTGGATGCACCGATACAAATGAGATTACTCATAAGCTAATCATAACCACGAAGCTAATAACGGAATTTTTCTTTGGCTAATTGCTGTTACAGGTATTGATGATTCAGTTATCATTGATAGGAAACTATGAAAGAGAACGTATGCCGTTTAGCCGCGTCCATGCCGTTTTCAATATATTTATTCTATATGTACCAACTGAAGGGCGTATATATGTGTTAACAATGAGATCAAATATATCGCATATACGTACGCGTCCTTGTAATTGAGTACCTCATGGACAGACAGACGCTTAGTGGATATACGAGTCTGTTATTCTATCTTTTCATAGTATATAATGTTATTTTCCGGCAATGATTTCTTTGTTGCTGTGCGGCTGAGGTTTTGTTGAAGATATTTCCAATTTTTTCAATGCTGAAAGTACCCCTAACGAAACGTCAGCTCCACAACAATAAGGAGGTTGTTATCCATAAAATAGCCTCGAGCTATATGCATTGACTTCTAAATGCCCATCATACAAATTGTTGTCCGGTGGTGTGCATTTCAGTAAACGAATACCCATGTGCAAGTGATGCAAGTTGTTAATTCGATACGGAAAATAAAGGTATAATCTGGCAAGGCTCAATGGGGTTCGCCAGCCATAACTGACGCCGGGTGGCTAGGTGGACCAAGAGGCAAATGGCGCATGTCCATGTCGTTTTTTCTGGACGTCACAAAGGTAACGTCATAATGTAACGACGTTATAATTGGCCTATGGCGCCACGTCTCCGTTACCTGTTGGATCACTAGCGCCGCCTAGTGTAACTGACGATTCCCATTGCTGGCTATCCGATTATAATTAACTTAAGGGCAAATCAAACAGCACTAGCTCTTGTAGCATTCAACTGGATCTATTGGGCAAGGCCTAATTGCTTGTTATCCGATTACTACTCTCTGTGCCGAAAACAAATCATACATAACCGGTCAATATTTCGTTTGCAAGCAAATACTATTCTTTTTGCCATCCAATAATTAGCAGAAACGATGAATATTGTATACATGGACTGCCGCGTGACGTTTGTGAGTTTATATAGTACTCATCAATATTAGCATGTGACATGTAATAGTGCAGTGCCAGTTCGACCCTGAGTCAGGTTTTTCGGTGCGTCTCCCACACATTGTCAATAATTACACACGCACCTCGTCATTGAGAGTTACACTAACAATGAGCTAGACACCTTGGAATAAACAGGGTCCAGACAACTGAGTGATCTCCACCATATCTGACTCCAGATTTTGATACTTTTCGCTTTTGGAATAACCTTATGCAATAGCACATCTCAGCATGTATATACTATAAACTTAATCGTTAGCACAAACCAGTGACATCTGAGACGGTACCTCAGAGTAGACCATCATGAGAAAGAGTGATCAGTCATTTATTCTGAATTTTATTATTATTGTTTCTCAATGAAATGTTTTTATGTTACCTGTAGTATAAAATATCTAAACCTGCATTGTTTTATCCAGGTATGAAATGTACCTTCCATTCTTCTATTTTTCGGCAAAGATATCTGTTGTTTCCGGCCAAAGACCCTAAAAAAATGTGAAGCAGTGACGTGGCTTTGATTATTATTTTCCGAGTGTTGTTTTTTTTCCTGGCAGAGCGCTGATCTATAACAGTGGTATATATTAAATCATAGTATGTCATGTCGAAGCCAAACATGCATTTCAAACAATATTTCCACAGTTAATTATAATGAACCATGCTCAAAATGTGTTAGTTATGTCTAAACATGATAAATAAATGTTACATTTGAATCTAATTCTGTCTACCAGTGAATTATTATATGAAGACTCAATTTCAGCATTTTGGACGATGTCATAATCACGTATTGGGTTGTGCAGAAAAAATGCACTTGATCTGGGAGTGTTATCCAAACTTTTTCCAATGGTCTCAACATATAGAACAGGAAAATCACAAGTTTTGCTGTAAAAGAGAGATGTACACAGAAACCCCCCAGAGCCAGGACTACATGTTTAACACTTAAAACCAGAGAAAAATTCCTTGGTCGAGTGGTGTAACTTTGCTGCAATTTCCTGAAGGAAGAATCGATGTACAGCTAGGGTTCAGAATGACGGGCACAGTGACAAGAAACTAAAGATGGCACTAAACATCTATTTTACCCATGTTTATGGCATTATATTTTATTATGTTCATTGCATTATTTCAATGAGATGGAAGCACCTACAAAAACAGAGAGAGCATATGTGCTTCACCTTCTCTGAAGTCAACGTACGACTGACCCCACTAGGCGGAAAGAGACTGCGAGGGCCAGAACTGTTGGATGAACTAGTTTTCGTCCTCCAGCTGACCACCGCAGATAACGTCATACATTTATTGTGTATTTGTAAGGCATGTATAAGAATAGTGGATAAGTCATCGGCTTTCCGCAACAAACAAAAAAGACTTTTTCGAGACGCTTTAAGCGAGTTAAACGGGAAGTGACTAGCCTTGAATGGCCACAAACTACTCAAAAGAGAGAGAGGGAATTAAGGTTTAACGTCGCGTTCAGCAGTATTTCAGCTATATAGCGACGATCAAACAAGATTCTAAGTATTCGAACAAAAACAAGTCAGCAATCCAGCAATCTAGAAGTAATCAACACAACGCACCAAAACAAAAACATGTTCATACATCGAGACGCCAACCCTGTCTTTCGATCACCAGTATGGTTCCACCAAACAGTCCGGTCCTGAGACACCAAACCTGTCTTTTGGTCACCATTATGGTTCCATCAAACAGTCCGGTCCTGAGACACCAACCTTGTCTTTTGATCACATTTATGGTTCCACCAAACAGTCATATCCTGAGACACCAAACCTGTCTTTTGATCACCATTATGGTTCCACCAAACAGTCCGGTCCTGAGACACCAAACCTGTCTTTTGATCACCATTATGGTTCCACCAAACAGTCAGATCTTGAGACACCAACCCTGTCTTTTGATCACCATTATGGTTCCACCAAACAGTCAGGTCCTGAGACACCAACCCTGTCTTTTGATCACCATTATGGTTCCACCAAACAGTCAGGTCCTGAGACTCCAACCCTGTCTTTTGATCACCATTATCGTTCCACCAAACAGTCAGGTCCTGAGACACAAACCCTGTCTTTTGATCACCATTATGGTTCCACCAAACAGTCAGGTCCTGAGACACCAAGCCTGTCTTTTGATCACCATTATGGTTCCACCAAACATTCCGGTCCTGAGACACCAAACCTGTCATTTGATCACCATTATGGTTCCACCAAACAGTCAGGTCCTGAGACACCAAACCTGTCTTTTGATCACCATTATGGTTCCACCAAACAGTCAGGTCCTGAGACACCAAACCTGTCTTTTGATCACCCTTATGGTTCCACCAAACAGTCAGGTCCTGAGACCCCAAACCTGTCTTTTGATCACCATTATGGTTCCACCAAACATTCCGGTCCGGAGACACCAAACCTGTCATTTGATCACCATTATGGTTCCACCAAACAGTCAGGTCCTGAGACACCAAACCTGTCTTTTGATCACCATTATGGTTCCACCAAACAGTCATATCCTGAGACACCAAACCTGTCTTTTGATCACCATTATGGTTCCACCAAACAGTCCGGTCCTGAGACACCAAACCTGTCTTTTGATCACCATTATGGTTCCACCAAACAGTCAGATCTTGAGACACCAACCCTGTCTTTTGATCACCATTATGGTTCCACCAAACAGTCAGGTCCTGAGACACCAACCCTGTCTTTTGATCACCATTATGGTTCCACCAAACAGTCAGGTCCTGAGACTCCAACCCTGTCTTTTGATCACCATTATTGTTCCACCAAACAGTCAGGTCCTGAGACACAAACCCTGTCTTTTGATCACCATTATGGTTCCACCAAACAGTCAGGTCCTGAGACACCAAGCCTGTCTTTTGATCACCATTATGGTTCCACCAAACATTCCGGTCCTGAGACACCAAACCTGTCATTTGATCACCATTATGGTTCCACCAAACAGTCAGGTCCTGAGACACCAAACCTGTCTTTTGATCACCATTATGGTTCCACCAAACAGTCAGGTCCTGAGACACCAAACCTGTCTTTTGATCACCCTTATGGTTCCGCCAAACAGTCAGGTCCTGAGACCCCAAACCTGTCTTTTGATCACCATTGTGGTTCCACCAAACAGCCAGGTCCTGAGACACCAACCCTGTCTTTTGATCACCATTATGGTTCCACCAAACAGTCCGGTCCTGAGACACCAAACCTGTCTTTTGATCACCATTATGGTTCCACCAAACAGTCAGGTCCTGAGACACCAAACCTGTCTTTTGATCACCATTATGGTTCCACCAAACAGTCCGGTCCTGAGACAGCAACCCTTTCTTTTGATCACCATTATGGTTCCACCAAACAGTCCGGTCCTGAGATGCCAACCCTCTGTTTTGATCACCAGTATGGTTCCACCGAACAGGCCGGTCCTGAGATGCCAACCCTGTCTTTTGATCACCAGCATGGTTCCACCGAACAGTCCGGTCCGAAGATGCCAACCCTGTCTTTTGATCACCAGTATGGTTCCACTGAACAGTCCGCTCCTGAGACACCAAACCTGTCGTTTGATCACCATACACACATTACGTTGGATTAGCGAACTCCAGTATTTGCCACGTAGCTGATGTCTCAATAACCCTTACAAGTAATTGTATGTCCACATTATCAAAGAGGATGGAGAGTGGGGATTCTGCATTAACTCCCATGCGAATAACGATATATAAATGTCCGAAGCGATGAGGCTTTGTTCGGGGGATAGTGTTTATCGGACTTCCCTTATTGATAGGATGCTTGAATTTCCGTGTGAAATTAGGTAATAGTATATCAGGTAGTTTGTGTGTAATTCAGATTATCCATCGCAATATGAACGCAATGTAACACAATATACTTTGAGTGATCGTTTATACTCTCAAAATCAATTATTTACATTTTACTTTAAATACATGGGTCAGATCCGACATTCAGTAGCTAACAAAAGCTAGGTTCTCGGCAAATACAATCGTTTAACATTATTCATTGATGCCGACAAGGCATCATGATGAACCCTTGTCGTTAAATCCGTCTCACTGGCCAGTACGTGTTGTTAAGAAAATGACTCGGATTGATTTGAATACATACGGACCGGTGATACGGAATCGACGATTAGGTTATGGACGACGTTGTGCTACTAAGTGTCGAACTTGACGCTTGTTTTCGTCCTGGGCCAACCATGTTCAGCAAATAATATCACACATTTATAGCACAAGACAGACACAAGGTTACCTGGCGTAACAGTCGGTAGCAAAACTTCAAATATTATCCGAGATTCAATCCTTCTTGACGGAGGTAAGCAATATTGTTTTTCTAGATGCAAGCGAATGGATCTCCATGAATGGGTTTGGATATTTCCGATTTTCGCCATCGTTTTTCAGTCGAGAAGAATATCAAGAATGTATCACTATATTACGACTCGGATGCTTTCAATCCAGATAGAAAACATTCAAAATTGGGGTTTTGCTCTTTCCTTTTACGAAACGGTACTTACAAGTTTACCACGTGGTGCTATATATAGATATAAATAGCTGATATTTTGTAAAATATTGTGAGACACGAAGATTAAGAGGTTTGCATAGTTTTGAGCTTGATGAGATTTTATTCCTTTAAGTTCGTCATTTTCTTCGAATTGAGGTTCTGCCAAGAAAATAAACATAAGATACGGAAATGCGCAGAAACATCGTTTGGCCTATTGGAAAATGAAATCGATAAAAATGACTCGAACCATCACACAATAGTTCACACAAAACTCCATATTCTTGAGTTAATAGCTAGTATATAAAATGTTGCATTCATTGAAAGCTCTACTGAATCACAATAACCACGATAGTCTCATATAGACTTCCCTTCTCAGAATGCTGCATCTTCAAATGGAATTAATGGCATTGAACATCAAAAGAAATCAATGTACCCTGAAACACATGCTGACAAGTATCACCGAGCATTGAGCTGTTCAATGAGCTATTGTAAAAAAATCCGTTTGTATTTTAAAGTACGTGTATCCATGTATGAGTCAAATGTAGCTCTGGTCGATCTGACTCAGACGTCCATTGAGCAGCTCGAATGGTTAGCAATGTTTTGGTTTCACGGATCATAGAGGTCGATACCTCAATTGATATATACAGAGCGGCTATGTGGGCAACAAATCGTTCCTTGCTCCATACCTTGTAATGGTCTACATAATTAGGAGTAATGTGGATGTGACATTAACAGATGCTCCGATACCTACCGATCATCTACAGTAATGTACATGTAATCTTACAGCAATGGTGTTGCAGCTATCTACATATCAATATAATATATTTTCATCTCTGTACTATGAACTTCGATGAAGACATGGTCTACAATTATCCAGGGGTAAATCCAGCTGAGGAACTCTAGATTACAACACAGATTAGTACGTCTATATATTTGTACCATCATTGTTAGGAATCTTTTTCTGATAAACACCACAATCAATCTGGGAATGCTAACTCGAAGCTGGATGGGATTTCAAACACTGTAATTGTGCCGTCTACAAACGGCTGAGAGTGCAATGTGACGACCTATGATAAAGAGATATATTTAATATCTGTACTATCGTAACTTAGAATAGAATTTGACCACAACACTACGTCATTGCTGGGCCGTATTTATATTTGTAACACCGCATAGCAGATCGCTTGGTGAAGAAAGAAGAACAAATCTCGAAAATATTGCTAGAATGGGGGCCGACGCGCACGTTTCGACAACCGACAACAAATAATTTTGATTGATTTTGATACCATATTTCTACATGCTAAACGTTTTGGCGAGGTTTACCAAAGCCTTCTACAGTAGCTATATGGACCAAATACAGAGTGAACAGACTTAAATAGTTATGAAAAATAAAGCATTTAAAACAGTTCACGGCAAGAGAAACAACAAGACAGAACAGACGTCGGCTGGCTATTTCAAAGAAACAAACGTACCTACGCTAACATGATGAGAGCTCACTTAAAAAATACAATGAACACATTATGATACCCTACTCGTTTTCCCAGTCCTATCTCTGACATCACGCTCATTAACTCCATGGGGGTAGAAGCTACGGAGTTCGTATTGCCAAAAGAGTTCACGTTCTTCCCTGCTAATCTTAGTTCTGTTTTGACAGTTTCAATGTCTCACAAACACAGGTTGTGATAGCCACAATCGGTCCCGTGAAAATGTTTACCTAATAAAGTGTCACTTCTACGATGGTCGGCGTGACGGGTCTTGAACTTGTTGTCCGTCTCTTCGACATACTACATGTTACACTTAAACATATTTATATATAGTGCATCCGTACACATAATCAACTGCCTGAGAGCACTGAAATTAGCAGACATTTGGTACACGTCAGCACAACTTTGTGTTCGTACATGTGCAAGATGATCGACGCCGTAATTCAGTATTTAACTTCCCATGTACGAATAACGACACGGATTCAATTTTCGGTGAAAAAAAGCCGCGCTGAGGTAGGTTGGTCCATACAGCTGACCACGTCTAATAGAAGAGCCCGTTTGGTGGACGCGATAGAACGTAGTTGGGTGGCCAAGCGAAACACGTAAAACCTACACGTACATGATATTTGAAAATGTAACAAAACTCGAGTCTCTATTTTCAACGTTCTTTTTATTCACCCAGTCTTTTTGACGGATAGCATTCTGTGCATGGTCGTTTAAAGATGGCGGCGCTCATGAGAATTTGTGTTTCTCCAATATTTGCTGGTCATACAATAGGCCTAGTGTTCTCTGCAGGCGATAACAATAGAGGGATTTTAACTGATATGGATTTACTGTTGGCACGAATTAAGCAAAGTAGCTTCTCAATATGGTTAGTTAACCCGTTTGTAGGTGGAATATTTAGTGCATTCTAACTTAAATATAGCAATCAATCAAGAGGCTCATATGTAATTATTGAGCATGTATGGGAGCCAGTGATCAATTATTATCTTCGTGTATATAAATAATCTCGTTTGTATCGGTGAAACCGATATAGTCTAAATTATCAAAGGGATATAATACTAACCAATCATTTCATTTTCAGCATAACCAGTTGTATCTGCATTACCTGTCTCTCTGATGTTTGATGCATACATATAACTCGATGATCTTGGACTCTATCAAATGCATCACGAAAGGCCAAAGAAACGCCTTGTATGACGCTGGAGTGATAATAACAGTATCCAGATGTAACAGTATCCAGATGCCTCTGGTATAAACTATAAATTCTACTTCTATTGAATTACAAGCGTTTGGTCCGTCATTCCTAATTCATCCGTCGTCAACTAAAGAATATCCGCGCCCATAATCCAAAGACCTATACCATATTCCATATAGCAGCATTAGCACCAAATTCAAAAGACAATCTTAGTATACATAAACATAGGCTAGTTTCCTGCAAGAGAGTAGCAGTCAACAGTTTTCAATGATGCAGGCAAGACATTCTGATGTTCCAAAAATATCAAATCTGTATCGCTGATCAGTATTCTTAATTCATATTATATTCGTTGTAAAGTCGTCCAGGCACTCAATCAAGCAGACTTCATCAGATGTCATTTAGAATCGGTGCTGACGGAAAGACGCATAGAATATTCATGCGAGAAAAGGGAGTTTACAGTAATTTTGTATAATACAGAAACATGGAAACTCATATTAAATGTCAGAGAGCATATCATGACGGTCTCGGTCTTTCGGTTGGTGTTGACCTACTGGTACTCAACTCGTATTCCAACAAACCTATATTCCTCATATCCATGCCAAATATTAAAAGTATTATATACCGCCAACATGCGGTTTTCAGAGTTTATTCAATATGACTTTTGCAGTCTTCCAGTGAGCTGTGATAGGTGTCTTCTGCAGTCACATGTTCCATAGCCCCTGCACTTGCAAGTCGTGGCAGTTCAGTACTCTTCAAAAAGGCCTTAGTTATCATATAATGTAATTCACCGGTATATTTCGCTAATTACAATCATGACAGAGTCTTACATCCCATTTTTATAGGGAATCCAATATTTCTTTTGAGCGTTAGTTTATCAATTGTTCAGTTATCGACTAAATTATAACAGTTGGTGAGGTGAATCATCGAAGTACGGTAGTGTGAATACTGTTAATAAAAAAGGGAATACCCTGAGTTTGTGTTAGGCAACATTTTCATGGAGACAAAGTAATACAATTCAATGCAGAATAAACGTTTTTTTTACAGAAGTATAATACCGAGTGTGCAGTAGGATAAACGCCAGAAGATGAACGTTTTCGGAAACGCCTGTCAGTCTTCACATAAAAAAATGCATTTGCATCGTACAATGCTCATAAATGCGTCAGAGTGGAAAAATTAGATTTGGATTTTCCAAATATTGGGGTGACATCCCGGACTACAATAGCAAGGCGCGTCCTCAGTGCGCGGACATGTGATGCTCGACATTTCGCATCCCCTACCCAGCTAGGCATGGATAGTAAAAGTACAGCCGTTAGAGTCACTACATTTGATCTTTTCTGTCCGGGTTGGTAGCTGTCAAAAAAACTGATATCTGGTGAAATGTTGTGGGAGATGAATATGTAATAGTGTTGGGTTTGACATTTTATGCCTCCACCTTCGTCCATGTCTGTCAATTGGGGTTCTACTAGGTAAACAAAAAGCTATGGAAATACGAATCTTCGCACTACTATTCCAACTGTTTAAAAGAGACAGAGGGCATTGTTCGGCTTAATGAACACTGGAATCGGAAAAAGTTATTTGAACCATCATTTGTATATGGTCTATACAAATTCTAGATTACGGGGTTACTAGTATATCAAAAGCTTCATTCGTTGAAGGCTATCCTGAGCCACACATACGACATATGATCAGGTAGATCTGAGGTCCACCGTGCTGCAAAAAAAATGGAATTAATGTTAATGGACATCAAAAGAGATTAATGTACCCGGAAACACATGCTCACGAGTATCACCAATCAGAGTTGATCAAGGAGCTCTTTTAGCTATTGTATAAACCGGGTTGTTTTCGAATGTAAGTATAGAAGTGTATCTGTGTATATATGATTCAAATGTAGCTCGGGACGGTTCGCGTCAGAAGTCCTCTGAGCAGCTTGAATGTATATTTAATATTTTAATTTCACATATCAAAGCGGGTGTCTGAACAACGAATCGTTCCCTTGTTCTGTACATCGTAATGGCCATTATTGCTATTCGTAAGTAATGTGGCTTTGATATCAACAAATGGCCGGATAGCTACAGTTGGTCTATGGTAATATACTATACAATAATAGGCTTTCACTCTCTGTGTGTATATTATCGCAGATTTCATTTCAGATTTATGGTCCACAGATACATTATTCTTTAGATGACGATTTTACAACGAATATTATGGATTAAGAATACTGATCAGCGATACGGATTTGATATTTTGGGAAAATCATGATGTCTTGTCGGCATAATTGAAAACTGTTGATCGCTTCTCTCTTGCAGGAAGCAAGCTTATGTTTATGTATACTATGATTGTCTTTTTTAATTTGGTGCTAATACTGTTATATGGAATATGGAATAGGTCTTTGGATTATGGACGCGGATATTCTCTAATGGACGACGGCTGAATTATGAATGACGGACTAGACGCTTGTAATGCAATACACAGCTGGATATATCTTAGATAAATCTGGACAAACAGACATGATGTCCTTTTGTAACATTTCGCTGTTAGGATTGTGTTACTATTCGAAAATCCGTCCCAAATAATGTCCTGTTGGCGGACATCTGAACAACCAGAAACGTTTCGGTCAAGCCATGATCAAGCGATGTAGAATCGGCCATACACGATTAACTCATGAACATTTCCTAAAAAAAAAGAGAAAGTCCCAAAGTGTGTTCCATGCCACGAAGATCTCCCAGTGAAACATATTCTTATCGACTGTATAGATTTTAAGATTGTAAGAGATTCTTTTTATCGAACAGCTATCTTATGTTATTTGAGAGAAATCGGTTAAGTTTTAATGTGTGTATGTTTTCATGTGTTGGATTACTAAGTTATTAATTTGAATACTTTGAATTTTGTTTGGTCGTCGCTTCATAGCTGAAATATTGCTGAACGCGACGTTAAACCTTAATTCTCTCTCTCTCTCTCTCTCTCTCTCTCTCTCTCTCTCGTCTGAAGCAGAAACTATTGTTATGTATTCACTCCGGATGAGTATTGGAATGCTTTGCTCTGTTTGCAAGGGTAAAATTCACCTACGATCTTTATATCAGATACATGTAGTTCATTTCGGGATTATCGGGAGATATTTCAAATTTAAGGTCGGCGTATTATCAGTATCACGTCGTTTGCATTGCTATAGAAATCAAGATGTGTGAAGTCATTACGCGGGTCCTTGTTGTGACGCTATTTTGCTGTACGGGTTATGCGTCTGCCACACAGCTGAACGTCACAAGATCAGAGGAAAGCCTAAGTGCTTCAAATAAATACCTGTTGTCAAAGCTTTCAGATTCCTTCAACACACGAAGTCTGATAGATCGCCAAATTCTCAAAAATGCAGAAGAAATCGAAGTTAGGGAAAAGTTTGGAGACGTTTGATGATGCCAACAGAAATCTCACGAATCGTATAAACAAACTCGAGCGACAGGTCCAGACACTTGGACGTAAGGAATACATCAGATTTATCTTATGGTCTGGTCATGGTCGTTAAAGAAGATACCAACCCATTCTTGCATTTTCGTACTTTATATATTCGTTCGCTTTTGCAGACGAATGAAATAACTTTTATTAGTTATGCAAGTGATATAATGTCAGGTTCACTTCGAATGTATTAGCAGAATTCTAATACCGAAGTTTCCATAAGGCGGTCATCAGACTAATAAAACTTTGTCTCATTATGTTCTCAGCGTGCATCTAATTTGGGGTAATTTGCATGATTCTGTTACACATAATCGTTTTTTGTTGTTATATTTTATGAGGTTTAGGCCTATATCCGAAATAATATTCCCCCGTTTGTTCTAATTATATTTGTAGAACCGGTGGCCATTTTCGCTCAAGTAACTAATTCTTTGACAATCTGCAACCCAATCAAGTGATGTTTTGAGAACTGTTCTAGCAAATTTCGCTGAATCTTACAACGCTAGCTGCGGTAAGGCTGTAGCCCCTGTCACAAGATTGTGCCAATTCTATGCGAGAAGGCTTAGTCGGATGGAGACCGATCGAGCTGATGGGGAACCACGAATGCTAAAGTATTCATCAGGGGATCCCAAGTTCTACGGATCGCTAGATTCTAACACCGTAATACTCAAGTTTCAAATTCACGAAACCCTGTGAGAACAGGTGCAAGGATCCTTGGACGAATACGTTCAGAATGCCTGGGGCACATTCTCAGGGCAGCCTGTTGATATCAGATATATAAAATACTTCCAATATCGACATGATCTTTTTGGAAAGAGAATGAACATTCATTGTCGAATACAATTGTAAGTTTAAAGCGTAACAAAATTCAAATGGATCAGTATCGACTGAGTCAGTATTTGATCCAACATCTGGGCAGATTGTGGAGCCACCATGAGAGATATAACATTAAACACCCCTGTCTGATTCGAGTAATAAATGCATCCGGATAGTTCAGTCTGATTCAGTATGGTACTATCATACCTCGACTGCAAGTGATTCGTCCTATGGGTGCATGGTTATATTCTTCGTTCGCTTCAGCTTGGGTTTTGATGATTAATGTGACATGACCCATGTGACCAAAGTCGGTGAATAAAGGCGATTCAGCAACACACAGCCAGAATTATACGTACCTTATACGGCATGTATAAGTTACGATCGAGTTGAATAAATATTTCACCGACTATTCATTCAGTGTATACTGTTAAGAAATAACTGGATAGTAAGAAATACACCTGCTAGTGAGAAAATGGTGAACTAAACTCAAACTAATACCAAAGTATCTGAAGTTTTGTAATCATTAGTAATTGTGAATATCGCCAATGTTCTCCGACAAGAGCAGAATGTCGATAATTTCAAAGGATGTGTCAGCGAGGCAACTAAAATCAATATCAATGATTCGCTACTTCGTTCTTTCCTTCCAAATGTTCACTTGATTTGATATATGTCGTTGTTGTTGTTGTTGTTGTCTAATATGCTTCTACTCGGTAAGCAGTATTGGTCCCAATGAAATTTCAAATGTCCACAATGTTTTGTAAATAAAGATGCATACTTTGTTCATATATGTGAGATATATGTCCAGCTACTCGTTTACCCAGAGCTGTGTCGCAGACTGTTATAAGATACATGGAACATTTGGAACATATCAGCTATAGCTAGCGAAATCCTATTGAATACACATTCTCTTTCACTCGTTATTCACTTCCTTAACTTTTCAACATACCGGCTGACTTCTCTCAAATTTTACCAGCATAACATCGTGAAACACATATCGCATACAAAAATTGAGATCAGTAGTTGAAAATTCAATATCACTTGGGCTTTAAAATCAGGAAGTCCTCGTAATTCATTTCTTATTCGTGTGGATACATCAGTGGGGGTCGATATGCCAGGTACTGAGTATCCCCAACTCAAACAAGAGATTACTTTAAACATTGTCTGTGCCATTACACCGGTCCAAGAATCTGAAATGCGATCAAATTTCCGGAATACCTCACGCTTATGACACACAAGAAACCTGTTGATGTCAAAATATCAAAAGTCACGGTCACTGAAGATAAAAATCAGGAAAACCATTTGACGGGTAACGAGATTGAGGTTAACGATCAAGGTCACTGACCACCATCTCGGGTGACCTTGTGAACTTTTTCTGTTCTAGGTTAGACAGTGACCCTAATACCGTTCTGACGAAGGTTCCGTGGCATTTCGGCCAACACCGTGATCGTACGGGCCGGACAAACACGGTTATTAAAATCATAGTAAGATTAATCTTTTTTCCACCTGTTCTCGTCAGTGTGTCTAATCTGAGCTTTACTCTGAGGATATACAAACTCGATGAGGTTCCCTTACTGTCCAGAAGTTGCCTAGAAGTGCCTCTGAGGAGTACACTGAAAAGGCACTTCAACAACGGAGAAAAATACTGACACACTCCAAAGGTACTTCATTAGAAAAAGGCAGTAGCCAAGGGACTCCTCAAAGACACTTCATGGGCTTTGTCTATTTCATAGCAAAAAATGAGGGACATCAGAGACATTTCTGAGACTTGGTTTTTGTTCGGCATAATCCAAGGTACTCCTCAAAGACACTTCATGGACTTTGTCAGTTCTTCAGCAAAACTTGAGGGACTTCAGGGACACTTCTGAGACTTAGTTATTGTTCGGCATAATCTGAGGTACTCTTCAAAGACACTTCTTGGACTTTGTCAGTTTTATAGCATATCTTGAGGGACTTCCCCTTACAAAAAATATCTTATAGGATACTATAAGATTTTAAAAAATCCTAAAAGATTCTAAAAAATCCTATAAGATTCTGAAAATCCTGAAAAATCCTATAAGATTCTAAAAAATCCTATAAGATTCTGAAAAATCAATAGAATTTCTAGATTATTGGAATTTTCCCACAAACTGTTACAGTAACACAACATTATAAATTAGAGCTACATGTACATGTATACAAGTTTCAATGATATTAATTAGCTCTGAGAATATCCCAGCTTAAAGTTGGCTGATTTGATTTCACTCAGTGACATCAAATCTCATTTCAATGAAACCACTAAACATCAGATTTGTACTTCACAGTTCAAAATAGCTGCAACTGTGTAAAATATTCACATGTGGTTATACTGACATATTACTCAGAACTGTGGACACTTTTTGGGGCCTTTTAAAGTGATCGGTACCATGGGGTTCTATTTGAATAAAATAAAGATATTAATAATATCAGTCACTCACATATTAGTGTTATATCAAAAAAGTATCATATTAGATAAGAAATCTTGTTGAATTCACTTTTTTAATCATTCCAAATCCATAATTTTAAAGTAAAATTGGACAAAATGGGAAAATATTTTTAGAAGAATCAGTTCTAACATAACATAATGTCAGCAACAAAAAATGCCCTTAAAGAATACTTTATATTATCCTCATCATTATTATCACTTGTTTAAATATAATATATATATATATATAATTTCTGTTTCTGATAGTTTTTTCCTTTTAACTGTCTCGTCAAAATGGGTGGAGTTATCTGCCCTTGAAAATTTGATTGAACATCGGGGCGCCACCAGTCGACAACAAACAAAATGGCTGACCTCCAACTGCAAAAATCAGATGGATTTGTTCATGTTAAGCTGGAACTATGGAGGTTTGAAGAACTGTATTGCAGATGGTGATGAGTGCAGCTAGTGATAAGGTAAGTAAATAATAAATATAACTACAATTTTTCTGTTTTTCATAACTTAATAAGCAAAGAACACAGTTTATCTTGACATGCTTGGCATATTAAAAAATTGATATTGGCCTCAATAAATATTGCTTTATGGACTGCAGGTTGCAATAATGTACTTCACCTTATAATTGCAGTCAGATTTAATGGGTCATATAGCATGGCTTTCACAAAGAAATATCCATATCTCTGTCTCAATATCACTTTCAGATCTACCCATGTTCCTTAGGCAGTGTGGATTGTGTGAATTGTCAGCTTGGAAACCCGAGGCTTGGGGACCTCATATGAAGATTGGCATGCACCCCTGGAGGAAATCCCCTGAGGGTGAGATATTTTTATCACAAAACTGCTTGTATACTTCTTGTTCATGTCAAAACAGGTGGATTTAACTGGTTGGGGGGATGGTAGCTCTAAATAAATAATCTTATTGTTTTGAACTGTTTATTGATTTATAAAATTTATTGATTTTTGTTCCTTGCAGAAGATTGTAGAATATTTCCATACCAGATTTTTGACAAAATGGTAAAGAAATATGTTTTAAAATATATTGATAATAAAATGTTAGCATAACCTATTTTTAGCTGTAATCAGAAAAAGTATAATCAATAATGATTTTTTCATCATTATAACAGGCTATATTTTCCTTGTCTATTGATTGCATTATTCATATACCAAAGCTAAGGATCTTCACACCCTTCAATTGTACATTTCTACCCACATCTTGAGAAATGAAAACATTTCATTTCATACATTTACATTTTGTAGTTAATAAGCATTTATTTGTTATTTGAAACCCTGTATGGAGATTTAGTTGAACCAGAAATTAACAAAGACAAATTATAAAATTTCACATGATTGTTTCTCTTCAATTCTAATGGCTTCTTACATTGTATACTTTCATATTCCAGAATACAGCTGCTACAAGGAACTCGGCTCACTTCAAGCAGCCACTCGACTGATGGGAAATTTAATCAGCACACCTAGGTATAGTTGATTTCTTCAAAGTGTATATTGGTTAGAACGTCACACAAACTGTTTATCTCCCTTGTTGTATATCATGGAGTACTAAAAAAAGGATAATAGACATCTTCATCAATCTTTTGTAAATCGTACGGATGTGTTCCATTCTTTACCCTTTATGGTAGTCAACCTATTCAATCATCCTGAGTGTATTAAAAAAAAGAAAAACTGGATTGCACGTCATATGAAACCATATATACAACTGATCAGGTTTTAATTATATGCATGTATTTATCGCCACAGGCCAAGAAGTCCACAATTCAGATTTGTGGGTTTCAGCAAAGGGTGGATTACGTCCAAGTGGACCTCAGAGCAACTATCCTTCGAAAGATCTGCTGCTTTAAGTTCGAGTTGGGTAAGAACCATTCTCCCAACGTCAGAGTTTGTAACCTCCAAACCGTCGGTAAACAAGACTCTGACTTCACCCCTATACAAATGCCTGGCGCGCAGCCGCATTGCGTTTTTTCCGCTGAGCCAATGACAGCGCGTGTTATATTTTCCGGCTGACTACGTCATCGCAGCTGATCACCGCGTGGAGACGGGCGGTCATATTGTAAACAACATTTGACAGGTTAGCATTCCGATTCACGCTGAGAACTATTGTAAGCATTAATTGATAATGACCCTGGAAAATGGATCAAGCATGTGGTAGATGTGACCAGACAATCAACAAGCGTGCGTCTTTCAGAAAATTATATTATGGCCATGTGTATCGAATGATATCTGTGTCTCATGTCTCCGGTCTTGAACTCAGTGAGGGAGGGTAACACAACACAAATCAACGTCAACACAAAATATAATATTGAAAAATTACTCAGCCAAAATTACTCATCTGAACTTCAGCGAGGTATATATTATTATATATTTATTTGCAACAAGTAAGTAATAAGAACAACAAGTGAAGGAGGTGGACGAGAAATATGCAACGGAACACATCATTGGCCTAATTTCCTCACAGTACTAAATATTAAATAATAAGATATCTGCAGTTAAATGTGTTTCCCCGGTTATAACTATAAATAATATTAAGATTTTGTCTGAAAATAACGGATTTCAGTTCAGCAACTGTGCAACTGTGATTTAATTTAATAATTGATAATTCAGTAAGCCGCACCTACAATCATACTGGTGAAGCTCAGACTTTTTGCGTATCAGCATATTAAAGTCATCGTCAATCCATATTTATAAAGGATAGAATGTTACAATCCCGACACCGCCATGGATGTATATATTCATGGTACACGTGTGTGTATTAGCACGAAGTGTTTCGAGCCCTTTGTGCTCTCGTCAGGGGAGACAGGGGGCATGTATTGTATGCGCCTCAAACACTGTGTATTATCTCATACTGTTAGTGTTTTAATGCCAAGTTTTTATAGACCTGAAAGGTTATAGGTCACCCTTTGTGCGTATTTGCACAGATCATAAAGGGTACTGGCAGGTCAATTCTGTCGTTATATTTGATCAAACAGCGACCTGATAATTAGCAAATCGCGGTTCTCTTATTGATTTAACAGTAATTCGAGGCTTGAGAATACGAATGAATAAGGTTTCTCCTGTAGTTTTTCTGTCGCAATCGCCAGGTCCAAGATATGTGGGAGTAAATCCCAGGGCTCGAAGTACATTTACTTGCTCGTTCATGATGAAAGTTAACTGACAGATCACAAATACCAGTCCGGTTCTTTAAACAGGACGCCCCTCAAAGATTTGCCGCTGTTCGTTCTCGTCGATATACAACGCCTATGTTGATTGGCTCGCCGAAGTTACGCTGAGCTTTTCGGAAATCTTCGGCCCCATTCGGTAATCTCAACAAGTTCGCTTCATTTAGTAACGGAGGCTGTTGATTGGGCGAGAGCCATGCGCAGAAAAGCTGCGCGCCGCAATTAGCCCCACTTTGACATCAGAGGGTATATACGACAATAGGGGATATACAATCTGATGCCATGAGAATGGGTAAGAACACGGTCACCCTTGAATAATAATACTAATACTGCAATAAATTCTCATACCAAAGACTGCATGTAAATACATACATATATAGTACTGTGCTGTATTTTGTCTCAAGGATTTGTGCTAGCGGTTATATAAACTACACATTTTTTGTTAAGAACCATCAGGTTTATTGTAAATATTTTATGATGTAATGTTTTATCTCACTCTCAGTGTTTTCTCTAAATAAAACGTTCTGTGCTCAAATATATATTTGAGCACAGAACGTTTTATTTAGAGAAAACACTGAGAGTGTTTTGTGTCTTCTTTTCCGGGAAAGTAAATATCTCGTGGCTACATACCTTTCATTACACAGATTTGCTATGATACTAATAAGGTACCTCAAGAGCACTTCAGAGGTGCATATGAAAGGTATCCTTCTGTAGAAGAGTGGATGAAGTGCCTTGCCATATAAGGACATTGAAGTGCCTCAAATATTCTAATTAGGTACTTCAAGAGCACTTCAGAAGTGCCTATGAAGGTTACCCTTCTGTGGAAGTGTCGATGAAGTGCCTTTGCAGTACTTAATTAACATATTTGAGGCACACTTCAAAAGTACTTCCAAGTGACTTCATTGTGACTTCAATGCCCTTATATGGCATTGCTACAAAACAATACCCACACTGCAAGCACACTTCTGACTCTGAGCCTTGCACTTCAAGGTTAAAATATGGCCACACTTTAAAGTTACTTCAAAGTTACTTCAAAGACATTTCTGGACAGTAAGGGTTTATTCCCAAAAGTCGCCCAAATTCCAGTTCTGTTGGGCAGGGCATGTCAGTCTGTGACCTCATATTCAAAGCAGATATAACTATTCAGTTATAGCCTGATATTTTGCGACAAGGAATACGCTGTCGTTGCAATGTATTATACCGTAGATGATCACATGTAGAGTCGTACAGAGAAATAAACTCGACCTCATAAAGAGGGTGGGTTCGTCGTCAAATCTGGCCCCGAAATCCTACCGGCGACGAAACATCGAACTATAGCACTTGGAGATACACTGATACGCATTCAACGGCCCCTAGAGTTCATGTAGAACAACCAAAATGCATTCGTTGAACAGTAACACACAAGGCTCATAGATGTTCTTTAATGACTAGTTCATTTTGCCGATTAGGCTCTTGTTAATATTCAGATGATTTTCCTGTGAATTTGTTATGCTTGTAAATACATCTGATTGCGAAATCTAATTTCTTTAATATCAAACACGAATAATTGAATTGTTTCATGAACCGAGCATATAATAGATCTTGTTGCCCATTGTCATTTGATGCATATCCTGTTCTTCTAACAGCAGACGGACAAACGCCTGAAATATTTCTGGGAATGTCGTTATAGAGTTCCGTGCCGGACATCACAATGTGAAGACATGCATATTTTGTGCCGATTTATCACGGCCACACTAATATCGAACAGATTTGATATCAAACTCTCTGTTCATATATTCTTTGTAAAAGACTTATCGCTTCAGTCCATTTAAAGAAGCCATGACTATCGATTATTAATGGTCGCATTAGACAAAAATGAGTAGTAATGTAGTGAATCAAAAAGTGTTCAAAAGATTTTTACCATAATGCATTTTGGAACGCAAATCAGCATTATAATGCGAGCTCAAGAGTTCTTTTGAGCATATTCAATGGACCTAATTTGAAGTGGCTGCGGCTGGCTACTAAATGTCTGAGCCGACGTTGTATTCTAACAGTAAAACCGAAAGGTTTTTAAAAATTCAGTTATTCTGGAACTCGAGGTCGATTCATATATCAATAATCGCCATAGCTTGCATGCTTAATATATCGTTAGAGCATCAAACGGACTCAGAGATACCAGAGTGTCAAGCTGTGACAAATAGTTGCATAGATCCATTTGGAGTTAAGAGAATTTGACTTTCATATTAAGCTATACTAGTGAAAGAGAGAGTGTGTATAACCTTGGACCCTGGTGCGTGGGAAAACGGAGAGAAGATGTACGATCTGACAATGCTTGTAGCTAATTGTTTGTTATCCAATTATGTCTGAAACTATTAATACGTGCCGAGAACAAATCTTATTTCTAAAGTCAATGTTTCCCTTTATTATTTACTTGCCATGTAACCATTAGGATACACAATGGACTGTCCACGTTGTGAGTGTTTCGGAACTTGATTAGGCACGCGCCAATGCTGACATGTACAGGTAATGTAAGAGCTAGTGCAGGACAATTCGACCCGGGGACATGCCTGATGTCCGTTCCACTCAGCGTTTTCTGATAACACTGCTCCGAGCACACCTATACACATAAATATAATTTAGCGTCCGGATGGACTATACAGTCGGTCGGATACGATCATCGAGTTCGAGCAAAACTACAACAATTGAGCGATTGTACCCAAAAACATTCGGGGAGTGGCAGCTAAAGATTCACGAGTTGTTTCTAAACAAGTGTCAGATCCAAAAGTCAATAGTCAGCTGTCGTCCACGCAGGATTCCTTCATCCACAATCGAAAAACATGACACATTAAAATGACGCAAATATCATCAAATTCCAAGCAGACAACAATTTAAAATATATGTAGCAACATATTAGAATCTTGAAAGAGGGAAGAGGTACACTGTATCAGTCACGTTGTGTCAATGACTGTTAATCTGGTCACCTTCACGCTATCACATGGCCCAGAATCAATTTACATGAGTAGAAGATCAGAGTTGAAGTGATAGCTCTGCGAACGTAAGAGAGGAATATTGCCAGCTTTAGATGTAAACGACGCCTTGAAAATGTAAAAAGTTAGTGCAATGCAAACCCAGACTACTACCTTGCAACGCCCCGCCTTTAGTATATTCCTACCGTGTTCACACTTTTAACTAATGTCTTTATACAGGATGTGAAGCGTTGAGTCAATGAACTATATTGTCACTTTAGTACATGCAAAGTTTCAAATCAGAATATGTATCGAATAATGGAGTCATATATTAAACCAATGGTCAGTCGTTAGCCTAATCTGTACCAGTGATTGATACTTACAGAAAGTGTTTTGCCTGGAGAATTGCTTCTAGAAGAGCAATATGGTGAAAATATTGTGCACTTCGAGGTAAAAGCACGAAACTTGGCATAGTAGTACCCAATGATGACCCGATCAATTTCTGATAAGGACCCACACAATTTTTTTCCAACATGGCCGCCAAATTCAAGATGGCCGCCATAATAATGACCAAATACTGAAATTAACTTAGTTCATTGTTTGATTTGTGTCAGAAGCCTAAAACTTGGCATGATGTTAGCTATTGGTGTCTCCGTCATGTTCCATTTAATGTTTTGGGGTGTAGACCACGATGTCCATGTCATCTGTGATGTCATTGGTGACGTCATCAGTAGGAGTAGTAGCCAAAGTGGGCATTTGGGGGGTGTGAAGGAAGGTGTCTGGGGTAGAGATGGTCCATCCGTGGTCCGAATGGACCGTGTGGTGTGTCCACTAGTAGCTCTCTGCATGTAGACGACGAATGGTATGGTGTTTGTTGGAAGTCGCATTGTGCTACGCATGCGCAGTTGGTCAGTAGTAACGAAGGATGTCTTTTTGGACGTGGAAAATGACATGTTTGGGCAATCAAGGGACCCATCTTTGATCCAAATGGACCGGTTGGGGTATCCTAGTGAAGCTTTCGTGGGGTAGAGTCAGACTGGCGTGTTTTTGATTGGAAGTCGCGCCAATCTGCGCATGGGCAGTTGGGGTGTAATAAGTAAAGGGGGCATTCTGGAGGTGCGCAGGGGTATATTTGAGCGATTGAGGGACCATTTTTGGTCCGAATGCGTCGTGTGAGGTGTCAAAGTGAAGCCCTCGGTATGTAGACCACGACTTGGGGGATGTCCACGTTGTCTGTGACGTCATCTGT
Source organism: Hanleya hanleyi (assembly GCA_036873755.1). Classification (NCBI taxonomy): domain Eukaryota; kingdom Metazoa; phylum Mollusca; class Polyplacophora; order Lepidopleurida; family Hanleyidae; genus Hanleya; species Hanleya hanleyi. The sequence continues at coordinate 79,070 of JAVTVY010042156.1, forward strand.
GACGTCATCAGTAGGAGAAGTAGCCAAAGTGGGCATTTTGGGGGTGTGAAAGGAGGTTTTTGGGGTAGAGATGAACCGTCCGTGGTCCGAATGGACCGTGTATTGTGTCATCCTGTAGCTCTCTGCATTTAGACAACGAATGGTATGGTTTTTGTTGGACGTCGCATTGTGCTACGCATGCTCAGTTGGGCAGCAGTAACATCAATATGTCATTCAGGGCGTGCGTGGGAGTGTGTTTGAACGATTGAAGGACCATTCTTGGTCCGAATTCGTCGTGCGAGGTGTCATTGTGATGTCCTTGTTGTGTAGACCACGACTTGATGGATGTTCACGTCATCTGTGACGTCATTGGTGATGTCATTGGTGATGTCATCAGTAGGAGTAGTAGCCAAAGTGGGCATTTTGGGGGTGTAAAGGAAGGTGTTTGGGGTAGAGATGGACCATCCGTGTTCCAAATTGCCCGTGAGGCGTGCCTAACCCCCATCTTAAAACATGGGCGCACTAACGATTGTGAGTGAGTGAGTGCGCGTGCGTGCGCACGCGTGTGTATGTGTGTGTGTGAGTGCGTGTATATGTGTGTGTGTGAACATCGTGCTTAGCCTTCTCTCGGAAGACATGGAGGCTCTGAAGAGCCGTTCTTTTCTGTCGCTGTAAGACAGAACTGTCATAGCCACAGCGTCAGGGTCAGTAGAACAAAGACCATTGCGAGGTCCGCGAGCCGTCGCTGGTTCCGGCGTGAGCGCTCGCGGTCCACAAGGATGGCTTTCATAGTCCAGTAGTGGTGGGTGATAGCACACCTCGCCATCATGCGAGTCGACTCTGTCGAGGACCGCTTCTGTGAACTCTTCCAGGATCTGGCATCGCCCCTTGTTGTCGTCGCCACCTGCAAACATGGACCGAAGCACTGTTCGGTAACCCATGAGTGAGTTAACCACGGCCATATGCTGTAAAATGCGAGTGGCATAGAGATGGGTCTCCGTCATGGCTCTGCAACAGATGGAATGGGGGTGTGGGGTCCAGAGGGACGTGTTTTATATGTCACAAATGTGCGCTTATACGTAGCTCTACGGGTCCGTGATAAGTACTATTTTGATTAGTTAGTCCAGTAAGAGCACAACAACAACAAGGATTACAGATCAATCATTTTATTATCCCCTCCATCACAGCACATCCACGCTGGGGGAACCGCTATGGGTGTGTTTACAATTCACTTATGTTATTGTCCACAATTCACTTATGTTATTCTCCGTGTCTTGGCCGCATAGTCGGAAGACTCGACCGCAATGTTGGCATTCATGGCTGGGTGCCTTATGGAACGACCGTTGATGTCACCGTAAATTATCCTTACGACTAAATGACTTCCTGCAGATCAAACATGTATTCTCGCCAACAGGATCTTGAAAAGTAGACTCGCGGTTGGAGTCAAACGCCACGGCATCCTCAACCCTCAAGCATGCATGTCCATGGATTACACTTTGGTGAGACCTCAACTGACTGTAGTCTGAAGCGGTGTACAGTCCCCACATTAGATGCCTGGATTTCTCATGGAGAATCCGTTCATGGCACTGTAAACTATTCAGGGGATTAAATGTATCCCCGCAGGTCTCGCAGGTGTACTGGGCAGTAGCATCGTGGATGGTAGACTCATGGAGTTGTAAGTCATGCAAGCGTGTAAAGGACTTTGAGCAAGTGGTACACGAGAACATCGTGGCGTAAGTGGTTGAACGAATGACTGCTGAAAGAGTCAGAACGTTTGCTTTGATAGTGCGCTAGCTGGCGATCAATTTTTAGCACAACCGGTTTCGACGACAATTCCGGTATACCGCCACTTTCATAAACCTTCCCTACAAAAGAACTCCCCTACGTTGTTCTCGCCACCAATCGCCGTCCTGCCTGTCCACACTTTAATCATGTGTGTGTGTGTGTGTGTGTGTGTGTGTGTGTGTGTGTGTGTGTGTGCGGGCGTGTGTGTACACGTATAAACCGTAAGATGAGGACCAAAGCTTGAATTCTTACTATGTTTCTGAGGACCGACGTTGCTCCAAGTTCCAGAAAGTGGTCCTTTGACTGTTTTTTTCTTATTAAAATGTGTTTCGCTTGGCAGCCATCTTGAATACGACTGTCATTTTACCGTAAAAGATAAAGTTTCTTTTCGTAGCAGGAATTATTTGCTTGGCTTCAGCACATTACATTAAGTCCACAATACAGACATAACCCTTTACGCATTGTTTGATGATTTACCACTAATTTGACCATTATCATGGCCGCCATTTTGAATTTGGCGGCCACCTTGGAAAATAATTGTACAGATCTTTCTTGAAAACGGACTAGAGCATTAATAACAAGCATCGCTGCAAGTTTCATGACCTAGACTAAAACAATAAACAGTATTATTATCATATTGCTGTATTTGACCATTATATTGGCGGCCATCTTGAATTTGGCGGCCATATTGGAAAAAAAATGAGTGGGTCCTTATCAGAAAATGGTCAGGACATCTTTGGCTACTATCATGCCAAGTTTCATGCTTTTACCTCGAAGTGCACAATTCGGCTAGTTTTGTGCACGATATTGCTCCACTATTCCTGTTTAGGATGTGTTAATAAAAACAAGAAAATTAAGGAAAATTACCAAGCTGTTAGTATGACGACATCGATAATGAACAGAGAACGGAGTAGTTACAGTATGGTTATAAATATTAAGTTTAACCTTGAACAAGTTTTGACCCCAGCAGTATTTGCTACGTCACAGAAACGGGGTGAGTGCCAGTCCTTTATAGCCTATAATATGACTTTTCGCATTAGTTTTGGTCCGGTCTTTGTAGACAACATTTCTGTTGACCGTACGGTCAAATTCAAGGACCCATAGACATTCATGGTGTGAACGTAAAGGTCACGTCAAAACAGAAGCCGTTATCAGGCACAGCTGTTGATTTATTTGATTATTTCGATATATTTTCTAGCTACAATTGTTTGTGTACAAATTTACCACTTTTACCAATTTAATAGTCTTACATACATAGTCAAATCCCCTAGAATGCTTCGCAATCTTGCGGTTTTGACACAGTATCAAAGACTTGCTATTGGTAATTTAGTACACATCAGATACCTATGTGTCGGTTGTAAACCCTTAATCACAGTTTACGATAGAACTTGCCTCTATACGTGATGTTCAGGGAGTCATATTAGCGAAAAAGCTATTTTTTAGATGGAAACATGTGCGTGATTCTATTCATAACAAAACGTATTTCTGAAATCTTGGTATTGAAGAAATTGTTTAGTGGATCATTAAACAAACTATCTGGACTGCTGGAATTTGTACGGACCTGGAGACCGATAAACACTTTACTATTCGGCCCCACGGATTAGGGAAAGCGTCACCTGGGAGCTTGCATGGTAATCGGCATTATATCATTTCCCTGTTTTTAAAACACATTTACAATCTGGTGACATGTTTTTTGGCACAAATAAATACTTATCCAAGTGTGGTGCTGTTTAACTAGCCTCAAAATAAACAATAACTCAAGTACTTCTGACGATTGATATCTAGAAACGAAGTTAAGCGGTTTCGTATGACCTTCGTAGCAGCCAAACCCAATTATGTATCAAACAGAATTCCGAAAAATATGGGCTATTTTCTGGAAAGATAAGACTCTACGAGGCCTGGAGGGGATCATGGCCCCAACCAAACTTCCTGTGTTATCTCCGAGACGACAAAAAAATAAGAGCTGACACTCCCTGACTTTGTAGTTGATCAACTCGACTGTACATGATTGCTCAGACATGTTCTTCTGATACGGAAAAAACATTGATGAATTGTGTTTGTAAAACAACCCAATTAATGCCATGGTATGATCCATAGTTAAGACTGAAATCAACCCGTCCAAGCTTGTCAAACCGTAGGGGCTGGGAATTCCCTGGAGAACCGGTAACTTTACCCAGCCGGCAATTTTGCTCCGACTTTCGCCTGTCAAATATGTGGTGCCAAAATCAACCATTCATTAAGTGAGATATGGTTTCTGTTTCATTCACTCGCTCGACTCAACCTAAAACAGACGGAATATCATCCGAGAAAACGGCTTGGGGATGCATTGAGTTGAAATCAAATGTTAGTGATTAGGAATCTCCGACAGAAAAGGATGCGGTCGCTTTGGGTGTTTTTACCCCGTATCTTCGCCATCTGTTGATTTATTGTCTCACTCCGAGCAGGCCAGTGTTTAGTTGTGTGTGAACAAGTGGTGGTCAAGTTTGATGTGCAGTAATAATACACCGTAAGCGATCACTTGCCTTAGCGATTCGCCGTCTTTATTTCATATCACTATTTCAAATTAAAATCCAAAACCAACCTACATGTGGGAAGAGAAGAACAATTATTTTATTATTGAGGAATTCGAACCAGTGTGTTCATTTATTATGTAGTTCGAGACTGTAACCATTCGGCCAAGCAACTGTTACACTTATTAACATGTTTTTAATGCATTAGTTTACTGAGTTATTAACTTGAATACTTAGAATTTTGTTTGACCGTCGCTATATAGTTGAAATATTGCCGTACGCGACGTTAAACCTTAATTCTCTCTCTCTCCTTAACATGGGGAATCATGTGACCAATGGCGGCTAACTATGCCCTTACAGAGCAGACCAATCGTTTTGACATATTTCTGTATTACCAAATATGACATCTTCAACCACAACAATGGTTCAATATCATTTAGCATCAAACCCAACGAATTTGGATATATTGGACTCGTTTTGGTTAAAGGCGTCACACATATGAGGAAATACCCTCCAAGGATATCACCGAACTTGCAAAAACAAATACCCATTTTGTATAACACTCGTAATTATTACTTTAAGGTGGTTCGATATAGTTTCTTCGAACTCCACAGAATTTTTTTGAAATCGCATGATTTCTTTAGTTGCTAATGCTGAACATAATAATACAATAAAATTATCATATATCATGGGTACTTTTCCATAAATTCGCCTTCCTGTGGTATGAACATCCATAAATCGAAGAAAAAATTCAAAAACAATAAAATTACCTAAATTATAAAAAAAAATCTCTCTTTTGGGATAAATATCCGATAATGTTATATCAGACCACTTCCATAAAATTTAAATCGCCTACAAGGATTTCACTTCGCGAAATATTTCCTTTCAGGGAGATAAACTTGCACAAGGAAATAGTTCATTTTCTAGAAAATTGTACGGTATTTGCGGTCAAAATATCAATTAAGTCCACAAAATGTTCTAATTATTTGTACATATATGGAGAAAATGGTACCATACGTGTGGTAAACAAATATTAATTTCAGTGTTTTAATTTCTGGTCTTTATTAGGCACTTGCCAATGGTATCATTAACCCTCTCCGGCCAGGGCTTTTTGTGCCCTCTCCAGACCTGTGGGGGTGATTTGGAACCCCCACCTCCCCTAAATATTTTTCTTACCCCTTTAGCTAGGAAGCTGAAACTTACCACACTATACCCTTGGATCAAGCTCTACCAGCAAATGTTACACAAATACAAGATGGCGGCTTTGATGACGTCACGTTGGCGTCACGTTCAAACAGGCAGTTTTGGTCGATTTTTCAGTCAGATTTTTGGATTTTTTTATTCGCGTGTTTTCGTTCCAAAAACTGCATGATAAATTGGGAGATAACAATCTGATGTGAAATAATGTAGATTTTGCCCAAATTTCGGCGAAGAAAAGCAGAAATTTTGAAGAAAAATTACTCAAATACCACTGTATCAAACACTCCACATGGCCGCCATCTCTAATTTACCCATGACCCTCACTGGTGGTATGCAAACAGGGTTAAAATATGACCCAAATATTGTTCTGCTAAAAACTTGGATGAGTGAGTTAAGTTTTCAATCATGTAGCTTCGAACCAGCAAGGCACTGTCCAGTCAAGTTGTGTCCCGGTTGCTTCAAATAAGCACATCTTCAAAGAAACTTGCAACCTGACATCCGTCAATCATCCTATGGAACACTGAGGACAGCACAAAAGAGGACGCTTATGCAATATTAAGTTCCTTTTGTTTCTCAACAAAATGCATTGAAGCAAAGAGAACCTGTGCCCATCGGGCCGGATGCGAGTGTATGCACATCAATGATCTGATTAGTTTTGGATGGCAATCAGCAACAATTCAACAATACAAACTATCCTAAACAGGAAAAGCATTTTGCGTGGATGACTCAGAGCACTGGGGTCGATGACATTGCTTTCATGATCCTTAAGCAGCCTTGATGAACTTTGTTGACACTGCTGCACCGTTGATGGCCGATATTCACTACTCCCCGACGACATTCAGAGCTGCTGATTAGAGAAATAGTCTGAGAGCTTTCAAGGACATGTGTTATATTATTCGCCTGCGTCTAAAGGAGATTTTTATCCTGTACAGCGATCCGGTGAAATGTGTTTTTCGCGCAAATATCTACTTGAAACGCTCGTTATCTCGAAAAAAATATCGCCAAGTCAATCAAATGTGAATGTGTGCGATCGTTAAAAAAACAGTTTCAGTATCTTCTGAATCGCATTGTTCCAGTCTTTCGAAAGATGAACACTCAAACTCGACAGGTGTGAAATATAACTTCTTCGGCGAAGATTGTGATCGACAATAAGGAAGTTTCATATGACGTTAATAACTTCCTATTCCAAATGAGTCAGAAAAGTGATAACGGTATCACGTGTTAATAGTTGGCTTCCACGGTTAATCCATTCTACACGGTGTGTCAAGGTCACACAGATTTGAAGGTCTTCAATATAACGTGAGCCAAACAAGAATGAATTGTCAAATTTTTCGCTATAGGCTCATAACAGAAAGCATCAGCTATAAAATTTCATGACTTATCAGTGTTCCTGAGTATATGAGATTATTTAAACGTGGCATAACAAGAGTGATGAAAATAAACCATCTTTAAACAAGTTATCAACTATATTTAGCAGGGACTTATCAGAAGTTATCAGTTGTGATGCCCGTTTGGTCACAAAATGTTGTTGGAAGAAAATGCTGTTAAAATTTTTTCAGAGGGAAGATAATACAATCTTCGATCTAGTGCAAGCATGACATGAAGGTGGGTCATCTGAAACGTATGGGATTTTTCAGTACGTCTTTTCCGCCCAGTTGAAGATACTTTGCCTCCCGTAGAAATCAAACTGTTAATTTGAAGCAAATGACATGATCGAGCTAACTCACATATCATGTCATTTCAGGCTCGTTGGGACTCCAATTTGTTCTCCCCGAGAAATATCATGGATAATATGTGAAAAAGACCACAGTGATTCTCATTATCTAACACATTTTAAATTCCAAATATATTATAGCTTAATATCTCAGGTTTCCAGTTGCCATGGTTGCATAATTCTTTACATGAAACATCACAGACTGATTCAAAAAGGGGATGGGGATATATATAATTGGCATGACGTTTTAACTAGTTAAGGAGGTAAAAACGTGCGATGTTCGTGTCTTAACATATCGTTTCATTTGAATAGCGTGTCATTTGCGTTAAATTATTTTTTCGTAGCCTTAAATTATCGTTTTGTGTGGAAATTCCTTTCGTTTGATTGTCCATATTTTCAATTCGTTGAGTTTATCGTTCCGTTTGCTGAAAGTCGTCTCGCTTCTAAAAGCGTCTGGGAAGCCGTGAGTGCTCGTATTTAACCTGTAATTTTTCCGGATAGATACAGCGATAATTACAAGCGTCTTGTCCGTCATTCGTAATTCAGCCGTCGCCCATTAAAGAATATCCGCGCCCATGACTTTTTAATTTCCGGGTTCCAGCGCATTGTTTCGTTTAAACCTCGTTTCGTTAGCGTTAACTGTTGTTTCGTTATATTGTTTCGTTGGGAAAATCGCACATACAAGAAATCACAGCTGTATTGACCGATACCACAAGTCTGCTAACTTCAGTGCTCTTTGGCAGTTGATTATGTTTGAGACGGGTGCACTATATATATAGCTGGACTTACGGTGACTTGAGACCGCCGCTGCCGAACATGGAATAGCTTGGCGACATCTGGTCATCCGCTGAAGACCACTGCAGTCTCTCCCGAAGTTGGTTTGAACGGGTGACTGTTGCAAAACCCTGTCAATGATGCAGTCGATCAAAATATTTTGTTGTCGGTTGTCGAAACGTGTACATCAGCGTCCCATTCTAGCAACATTGCGGTGTTTATCAGAAAACGAACGCTGCTTAACTTCGGTGATCTGACGAGAACCGGTGTGCCCAACGTGATGCACCGTACCCCCTGTGTATGAGTGTCCGTAGGACCCTCTTAACTGGAGATGAAGGTCGGAGGTTAGGATTGTCCTAGGAACGATTGGTGTGTCCTAGGGCATAACTCCGTGTTACGCTCCATTTTATACAGTAGGACACTGTTAGCCAAGCGGACATTCTAAGTCGTTACAACAGTGGCGATTGTACATGTAAGTGCTTACAATACAAGTGCCCCATTTGACCCACTATTATGCACAAATATTGGGCACCTTTAGAAATCGGTGTTGGGAGCTGTCGTGGTCATAGTGCTGTGGGTATGTTGGGATAGTCAGTAACCGGAATGGCAGGTTTGAGCTCGACATTTTGCAGGTTCGAACCCAGTCGGGACTGCACTTCTTTTGTTTCCTTTTATCTTACACTTTTTTCTCTCCTTTTCTCACATGGGTAATTTAGTTCAACACGTCCAATATAAACATATGGCATGAAAATTAATATGTGTAATTATTGGCGTGCAAGTTTAACCCTAACAGACAGGGGTAAAATGACTAATGGTATTATGGCTAACCTTGTGTCACAAGTGTATCTATCTAATTATAAGCCACACTCTAATCAAAAAGAAAGGGACAATTCAGAAGATTATTTTGATGACTGTTGTTATATATATATATATATATTCTGTGGTAAACCTTGTACCAATCGCTACTAAATTGTATAATATTATGATACCTATTTCAGTTGTATACGCTCTATGACAGGCGAAACATATCTCGCAATCTCACACTTCTTTTATGTGTTTGTTTGCCATTGAATATAAAATTAATTTATTGTTAATCAATTCTTTTGTACGCTTTGAGTAATACCAAAATTAACCCATATGACACTGAAATATTAAAAATTGGTTGATCGGAATCTAAAAATCCTAAATGTTATGCTTAAAACCATGTTTGGCTAGAACGTTCGAATATTGCCATTAAGGGCAGATATTTAAAACTCTACACAGTGCATATTTCTACCCTAAAATGTTACCCTAATTTTTTTTACAATGGCCCCATCCTCAAACATAATTGAACAAGACAGGAAGTTAATTTCATGCTTGGATGCGACTCAAGATCATTTTCTATTTATCCCTTTTTCTTCGCATCTAAGATAATGTAACTTCAGTCCAAAATGAGAACTTCGCCCTAAATACTCAGTAGGAAAAGCATCAATGGTACACAGTCGTTGTGAAAAAAAAATGCTCAGACACCTCCTATGTGTGCCAGCGATACACATATTACGTAATATATGTGTATATATATTGTACGCATTCGATTTGTACACTACTGATTAGGCCTACTGGTAACAGATTAACGTGGGCATGGCCAAGGCGTCTCTATGTAGCGTTTCAGATGTTGAAGCGAAATTCCTATCATTATTTACTGAAGATACTTAACGAATGTATGAGCGATATTGAGACCTCTTGGAGTTGTTCAACTGTTGTGGTAAACCCGTGTACCAAAAACACAAACGAATGTTTGCTATATAAACACATCATTCTGTGTATTTTAGAAAGTACACAATATTGTCTATCACTGCTACGCATATGACACGAGACGTGTATGTGCCACAGTAAGTGTGTACCAGAAATACCCAATTTATGTACACAGCAGGGGAGAAGCATAATCGAATACTTGACCGTAGTTTGTCACGTAGCGGAGGGAGAGCGGCCCGCACTTATAGTTATAAAATATGTAGACTCACACCGTTCTGAGTTGTAAGGCTAAACACAGGGGATAGTAGTAGAGAATGCGTATTGATACGCAAATTGACCTTGCACCTCTGAGACGTCACAGTCACCTCACCGGAAGTGACTTTATACCCTGCGCATGCACACAAAATGTACCGAAAACACAAATGCGTCGGAACCAAGGTCACTTTCGGTCACGTGACTGTGACGTTGATAGGTCAAAGGTCAATATGCGGGTTAAGACGCATTGTCTACTATCACTGGACGGTGAAACAGTCTGTTGACTGTCATGAAAACAACCTTATGTCTGTACATAGTGAGAGTTTTCAATGGATACCCTGCACGACATTTTTGGCCAAAACACACACCTCAAACGAGTGCGCATGCACGCGATGGCGTCTCCAGACAAAAGTTATATATATTCGAAGTCTTCAGTGCCCATTCACGTGAAAGTGTCAAAATATTGGTGCTATATTTCGTCGGGCAATGTGTGTGCCTGTTCGGATACTTGAAGGCCTACACGTCAGGCAGTGACGTCATCAGCCTAAGTCTCCGACCTCGCTCCCCCACACGGAATATATACTATTACTGAGGGATTTCTCATCCTCCATGTTTCATCGTGTGTTGCTGCAAATCGCACAAAAAGTCTTTCATATTCTCCATGCTCAAAACATTTTGAAAGTAAAGCAAATCGGTATAATGCTACCCGATGAAGTCCTTTTGACGTCATCGAACCAGCCAATCCTACTTAAGCTACCCACACCCTCTCACCTCCAACCAACATCACACCTGCTCTTCCCAAATGATCTCCATATCAACAAATGAAACACGGACACTCTTCCCCAGGGTGGGACATTAATCCCCAGGTGATAGTTGTCCGTAGGACACTCGTAACTGGTTAACATTGTCTGTAGGACATTCCTCACCAGATTGGAGTGTCCCCGGACACTCTATGTATAGTACAGTGTACCGCAGCACACCGGCATCAACGAATGATGTTGAACGTTTGTATCTGGCAAGAACTTTGTTACATTGTGTTCATACTGCACACCCGATTAGTAATCGAAATTATACACTAACTACGTGATATACTGTAACCTAATTTCATACGGAAATCCAAGCATCCTATCAGTAAGGAAAATACAGCGAAACCTGTTAATACCAACCATGCTGGAGACCAGATTATAAAATCGGTTTTGACAGGGTTTTAATTTATAAAGGTTCAAAATACTTTAAATTTAAGTATTGGGATCAAGGATAAGGACGGTATTCAGAGGTTGATCGGTTTACCCAGGTGTCGATATTCACAGGTTTCACTGTAATACGAAAGATGTTGCGGAATCAAAAAGGTCTCATAGACTCCGACATTTATATATTATTATTCGCATACAGGAATGACTGTTAATTCGGAATGCCCTCTCCCTAACCTCTTTGATAATGTGGACATACAATTACTTGTTAAGGTTACTGAGACATAACCTACGTGACAAATACTGGAGTTCACTAACACATATTACAACGTATTGTCTGTAGGTGTTTTAATTTCCCTTTCATTGTACTCGGCTTTGCTGGCAATGTCCAAAGTTATTGATGAGGGTCACACACCCGACAAAAATATCAGCATAACTGATCGTTATCTTCTCTAAGGTTAAACAATCCACATCAGCGTGACAGGATATCATTGTTTATTCACATGATGGTACCCGGTGTTGTCTAATCTAAGATTGACCCCGATAACTTTGTTTGTTGAACAAGAACAACATCAAATGTATCGGCTGATGATGTCTAACCTATTTTAACATTTCCTGATAAACCATATCACATGTCCTGTCTGTTGAAGCAGAGAATATTGTTATGTATTCAGACCCGAACGGTATCGGAACTGATGTGGTCTTTTTGCAAGGGTAAAGTTTACCTACGACCATCATATCAGATATCAGATAGATTATTTAAGGATTATGGGGATATATCATAATTAAAGCCTACACACTGTCATTATCTCGTCGTCTGCACTGGTATAGAAATCGAGATGTGTAAAATCAGTACGTGGGTCCTTGCTGTGATGCTAGTTTGCTGTATTGGCTGTGCGTCTGCCACACAGCTGAACATCACAAGCTTAGAGGAAGCCTTGTTAGCAAAACTTTCAGATTCCTTCAACACACGACGTCTAATAGATCGCCACATTCTCAAAAATGCAGAAGAAATGGGAGACAGACTTGGTCAGTTAGAAAAGCGCTTGGAGGATGCCAACAGAAATCTCACGAATCGTATAATCAAACTGGAGAGTCAGGTCGAGACACTTGAACGTAAGATCTATTCTATATTTCCCTGAGCTAAACTCAAATGGTTTATCCAAAAATGTGGTCTGGTCATGGTCGTTTAAGTGGATTTCCCTCCATTCTTGCATTTTCGTACTTTATATGTTTGTTCGCTTTTGTAGACGAATGAGATAACTGTTCTAAGTTAACCCTTCCTGGCCTGGGAGGGGTCACTTCCCCCCCCCCCCACCCCACCCCCCACACACCAGTTTTTTTTGGTTTTGCTTCTTTCTCCCGAACGACAAACTATTGAGAACTAAGACTTTGTAGATTATCATATTGGGTTCATTTTGAGCATATTTGCATGACCCTGCGAGCAGCGGATTATGGAAAAATCCAAAATGGTGGTCATGTGGGGTACCAGAAAAGTGATATTTTCGTCAGATTTCTTCAAATATTTTTGCTTTTCTGCATCGAGAAGTGTAAACCTATTCTATTTCATATCAGATTATTATCTACCAATTTATCATGCAGTTTTTGCGAAGAAAAATAAAAAATCGAAAATTCTGACCGAAAAATCGTCCAAAAATGATACTTTTGAAAATGACGTCACTGTGACGTGATCATGGTAGCCATCTTGGAAAAAAAAATTACGTTTTTTTTTGTACAGCTCGACCCAAAAATATACTGTGGGAAGTTTCGGTCCTCTAGCCTTAGCGATAGCGAAAATATATAGGTGAGCAATATCCGCCCCCCACGAGTATATTAGCAGAATTCTTACAGGGAAGTATCGATATGGCGGTCAGCAGGGTTGTAAATTACTTTACAATATCATTATGTTATCAGCATGCGTCTAAATTGAGATAATTTGCTTGATTCTATGTGGGACAGAATATAACTAGGGATACGAAATGCGATCCCTCTCTGTGATCTACTGTCTGTCTCGATAACTGATATGTTAATGAATAATTACGGCCGTTGTGATTGGTTACTTAGGACGTCTTAATCCCCGAATGGCTTGTTGCGGGCGAACTGCCGCATGGGTTAACAGTGGTTCAGACAGTTACTTCCAGCTGTCCATTTTATGTGAATGATTGTTTTAAAATAAAATAGTTCACAAATTAAAGAATTAAAATTACAACTCGTCAACTTGTAGGCGATCGATTAGGGCAAATACACAATTGGAGACCGGCCTTTGTGCAGAGATGCTACACATGCCAGTCATCTACGTTATCCATATAATTTTAGGCATTGGCGACGGAGAGTAACTTTTAATCATAATTCAGGCAGGACAGAGGGTTAAGATTGACAACCTAAAACACACTTTATAATTACACAATTAACAAATAAATTACATCATGCAAAGGGCGGGAACCTAAAGTAAGCCATGAAGAAAACCAATCACCAGAAAGAAATAATGCAAAAAGTCTTTCGATTACAAACTTCGATTTATTTATTTATTCAAATGATCGACGGACATGGAGTCCAATTACAGATCGCGAAGAACACTATATACAGAGTGACATATAACAAATGAGTGTTCACATGTAAATTGAAAATCCCAGTGTGGAGCGGTTTAACTAAACTCAAAATAAATGAAGCGACTACTGCAATACGATACATAGTGTATTCCCTTAGCTTTCAAAGACAACTGTCTTCATCTTCAGAGAGTGGCTAATGCACTGAGTGATTTTTGATTGATTGAAATTGTAGTTTAATAATGGCCGCTTCCCATACGGATTTCGCGGCCCATCAACTCAATGTTTTATTTAAATTTCACGGTACATTTCTTAGTTCATTTAAGATCTTTTGCAGCGCTAAATATTGAAATAAATAATTAAATAATAAATACCGGTGAGAGAGCAGAGGGATATATAAATAGAAGTAAATAAGAATCGCTATGTACAAGTTGGTAAGTCTGTTACTGGTTAGGTTATACTGATGAATTGTGTTCATTATAATTGCGTGGATGATTCTTTTGTCTTCGTACCCCTTCGTACGCACAAAGCCGTCCAGAAAAAAAAACTGGGAGAATGGGCGTCTTCAGGATTTTTCGAGACGACTTCCCTAACGCGCCCTTGGGAACAGGGTGGGTTCTTCCAGAAATATGTGCCTGTAACAATGCTTGGAGTGTGCATCGGGGTACAGGAATGGGGTATACGTCCTATATTGCGTGAAGGTCAAAGGATCATATTCTGTGTTGAAGCGTTAGTTCAGTGACATCTCTGGGATAGCGTGAGTTTTCTAGGACAGTGAAACAGACGGCCCTCAGTATCAAGATAACTCCGTTGTTGCCGTGCCTATTTTATTTTTGAATGTGTCGGTGACATTTTGGCCTGGTGTTATATATGGATAGTTTATTATGGCCATAATGTTTTGTATGGCTATCGTGCACACGGCCCTCAGTATCAAGGTAACTCCGCTGCAACCATACCATTTGTTGAAGTCAGAAGAATGATTTGGCCTCTACTTTAAGATCCACCACATCGTGACATAATACTTGATGTACTAGTAGTTGATTATGTTAAAAAATAAAATACTAGCCCCTGCTAGTAGGCGCGGGAATTATCCGGACGTATGTCAATTTAGGCAATGTCCTCATTTAATATTAAATGGTAGAATAATAGTTAGTCGGTTTTATGTAAGCTAGTAAGGTGGAGTATGCCGTGTTTATAAGAGGTGGGTTGGGATTTAATATGGAAGCCAACGGCAGAGGGACTTTAGGCTTTTGATCTCGTTTTCCAGTATGCGGGGATAGGGGTCATGTTTTGGGCATTTGATTAGAAGATTTTATAAGCTCGGCTCTGTTCATGAATTATTTATGATTTAGTGGAGAGGGATCGAGTTTTTGTAGATTTTTTCAATTTTTCAACTTTGCACGACGATAAAATAACTTCTAGGCCCTAACTATAAAAAATGAGGCAACCTATTTTTATTCAAATGGTAAATTTCATTATTCAAAAAAGCCAGTTTGTTTGATGCAAACCGAGAGAGTTATTAGCGCGTGATTTTGAGGATTATGCTTTTCTAAATGGCATCATTTATCTTTAAATACATCGAGAAAGTTATTTATTTATCTAAATTCCTTGAATCAAGGACTTTCAGAAAATGTATAGTTTGTATGGATACAAAAAGCACTGCCTCGTAATTAGGCAAAATTGTGATACGTACACGTACGCAACTGGGACCAGATGCAGTAACCTTAATGCACTGAGTGCGATGAAATGATTCGCGCCATGTCATTGAGATTGCTTCAGTGTAAAGAGTTATCTGTACGGATATTGGGGGAAAAAATATTATCTCAACGAAATGATGCAGATGCAGAAGGTATAGACATATTTGAAGTGCTATGACTCAGAGAAGGGCAGGCGATATTAACTGATCGGCAGGTTATATACATGAAGGGGGAAAGTGAGATAAAAAGTAATCAATATATAGGCCATGCAAATTTGTATAAATGAAAAACAGCAATATATATGTGATAATTAACACATGCATACACATGCAAAGGCAGGCTAAAAGCAGAGGGCGAAAGGCAAACAAGCAAAAAAAATACATATAAGTATAATCCATGCGAAAAGTAGTAGTGCTGCACAGACATCACAGGAAAATCACAGATAAACCAAATAAAATAGATATAAGGAATAAGTTAAAGCTGCTATACATGATCAGTATAAATTAAAAACGCTTACATCGGATGATAAAATCCGCAACAGCTTGGCACACCTTACCGTGATTTCTAGAAGGCTTAAAAACATTCTCCATGGCTGAATTAAAAACATCTGGAAGAACAAGATCAGCATAAAATAAATGGCGTTGATTTACTTGTCTGTGACAATGAAATAAAAAATGATCTATAACCCAGTTTCATGCAAATTAAAACGAGCAAGGTAAGAATTAAGGGGAATATGCCCAGATTGTGTGTAAAGTCCAGTATATGTTGGTTTTCTAAAAATAGTAGTATTTATGTCAGTTTCAGTTTCATGACAAGCTCAGTGCCGCTTACACACAAAGAGAACTTGGTGAAATCGTTCATAAATTGGGTCTGGAAAATATGTAACAATTACAAACTTTTCTCGAAGGAATTGTGCAAAATCAAGGACACACTATACAAAAGGCTTTTCCATGTGGTTCAATGATAATCTTGTGAAACCGTATCTTAAGAAACTCATTAACCCTTTTCCAACACGACTTCCTGGCCCCGAGAGGAAGAAAATAATTTTTAGAATTCCATTTATTGGCCCAGCATCTTTTCGCCTTAAGCAAGAGTTATTTAACTTGAATAAACTTATTCCATGTGTTAATCTACAGCGTGTTTTTCAAACACCATGTACTATAGGGTCTTACTTTAATTACAAAGATAGAGAATATGACGACCTTAGATCAAATGTTACATACAAAATACATTGTGGCGGTTGTCAATCTACCTACATAGGAAAAACCATTAGTCATGTAGACGAAAGGACGTTAGAACATAATTTAACCTTCATTAAATATCAGAAGTCTGCATTTGGGGATCACTGTTTGTACAAAGGACATCATCCTAACCATGCCAGATATACTATTATAGACAACGCATAATTTGACTCACAACTAAAGATAAAGAAATCCCTACAAATCAGCAAATCTTGCCCTGATCTGAACAATAGTATGTCTTCTACACCTCTGTACCTATTCATTGTATGATATGACCGGTTTCACACATTCAATTGTTGCTTAGTAGTTTTGTAATTGTGTATATAGCATAGTTTGTTATTTCCCTTCTCCCTGTATTGTATTTTCAACTATTTGAGTGAGTTGATCTCACCTACATGTATGTATATAAACCTACCTGTACCCTCCCTCAGTGCATTATTAAACAGTTAATCATTAAGGCCAAGGGGGGTGAAAGAGATTTTGACATTTTTTTCTCAGGTTGAAATTTTCAAAAAGGCACTAAATTATCAAGGGCACCTTATTTCATCCCAGAAAGATAGGAAACACAATTAAACACAAGAAAATATGACTATTTCTTTGAACTAATTCGAAAAAATGACTTTGTGGAACAAAATTGATCAAAAATGTAGTGGATTTTTTTAAGTAAAATTTGGACATTGAAGAAATGTGGTGACTGTTTAACTCACGAATAAAGTTGAATCATCTCTTCGTTGAGGTCAAACAAGAATGACCTACTTGAAGTTGTTGGAAAATAGAATGCTACACGTGGTCAAGCAAACTGAATTGTTCGGGAAAATGGCGATTCACATTTCTTCCTGCTCAGGTGGACTTTTTCCGGCCTCGATGCATTAACCCTTCGCAAAAAACTGAACACCTGTCAATCAAAGTCATCTGAATGCGACAGTCATTCAAGGTGTTGTTGTTTCGTGTTGTTGTTGTTTTTGGCACGTTGTGCAGAGGGTTAATGGCATTGAGGTAAGCAAGTTTATGGTCACCCATTCTCATCGACAAACGCTTTCAGAACATGCGATGCGAACTACCATCTTTGTTGTCTAAATTTGATGTAATTAGACGGATGATCTATTTTTCCTGAGTTTGACCAAATTATCAAATCTCGCTCGATTCTCGAGAAGGCGGCGACAGGATATTAAGGCGAGGCGGCTGGAAAAAGTACATCTCTAGGGAGATTTCCAAAAATGATTTTCACCATTGAAACTGTCCAATTAAATATTTTGTATTCTAAATATCACCATATTTTACTGAATTATGATGCCTCTTTGATGTTTATACATGTTATGGACGATATCTTCGACATGCCTACTTGCGCGTATGAATATTATTAACATGTGATGGGTCACCTTGTTTGGGAAAAAAACACGCACTGTCACTTCCCGACCTGTGTGATTTCAAAGCGCTGATTTCGATTTCTTTGCCAACAGATGGGCTCAAAAGTACGTATCTAACTGTGTATTTGTGGAAAATTTGAATTTAATATCTGCTGTAGTTTATTTTCTATTGAATTATCTTTATTTCCTTGTGACGTCGGAGGCAAAATGGCGAAATTTCAGCGGTATTTTGTGTTAACGTGCACAGTCGAAATATGTAAGTGCGGCCACGTGCTTCAGGCGAAATGGATAATTTTGCTCGTAGGACCTCCAAAACTTAGTTGAGTCATTTTATTTATCGTTTTCCTGGCCTGTTATATTATTTATTTTCTGAAAGTTGCTTCACGAAATTCTTTGTCATTTCATTACATTTTTGCTTGACAAAGGTTTTGAAAAAAAAAATCAAAAAAAAAAAAGAACTACATTGTTTGTCAGTTCATGTCTCATGGTATCATTGTGTCATAAAATTTGAGCATTATAATGATGAGGGGCGTTTTTGGAAATTTAGAATTGGCAAAAAATTTCAAAAATGTCAACGATCCTGATGATCCTTAAACACCGCCGTGACTGACAACCACAAAAGACGCCCTGAACCAGCAAAACCAACTCTACACAAGACCAGACGCGCTACGCCTGAGATGCCACTGAACTGACGACTGTTTAATGCAGAATATATGATCCTTTGACGTTCAAGCAATATAGGACGAAACCTGCCATCCTGTAGACCGATATACACTCCAAGCACTGTTACAGGCACAGATTTCTGGAAGAATCCGCCTATGGTTCTCCCAGTTTTTTTTCTGTTCGGCTTTGTGTGTATGAAGGGGCACAAAGACAAAGGATTCACACACGCGACTATAATGTATAATAGGCAAACAATTTGCCAGTATATCCAAATCAAAACTGACCAACGAACTTGTACATAGTCAATTTTTTTCTTCTATTGATATCCCCATCCGCACTCTTCTTGTTGTTTATTTATTTATTTATCTATTTTTTAAATACAGTGCTTGTAAACATCTTAAATGAACTAAGAAATGTAACGTGAAATTAAAATAAAACATGGAGTTGATGGGCCGCGAAATCCGTATGAGAAGCGGCTCTTAAACTACAATTTCAATCACTCAGTGCATTAGCCATTCTCTGAGAATGAAGACAGTTGTCTTTGAAGCTAAGAGACAACACTATGTATCGTATTGCAGTAGTCGCTTTATTTATTTTGAACATGTAAACTAATATATATATATTATATATATATAACAATATTAAAATAGACACGATAAAGCCTCTATGAAATTGGAGAAAACATATGAAATTATATAGGTATGAACAGATATGGTAAATTCAGTAAACTAAATGGCATACTAAGACTTATACCAACAATCTAAGTTTTCTTGAAACAGTCTGCCTAAAACATTGTTTTGAAAAAATAAGTCCAAATTTGTGGCCTTAAACAAATTATTGTAGTCATGTAAAACTCTCGGAATAAAAGAAAACTTCCGAACATTTACCCTTGAGAAAGGAACTAAAAAGGGTTGTACAATTCTAAGACGCCTTGATGGCGTGTAAAACGGTAATTGACTTAAAAAATAAGAGCTTTGCAACCTACTAGTTGCAATACCTTGTAAAAAGGAGAAGTCTAAAAATAAACGACGGTTCTCAAGAGAATGTAAATTAAAAAGGTTGCATTTTGCAGGATAAGAATATTCAGAACAACTAATATTACTTTTAAAACATGCATAGTTTAAGAAGGTCTTCTGTACTCGTTCAATCTTGTCTGTATAACATTTTGTGTAGGTGACCATACAGGAGTGCAATACTCGAGTTGACTAAGGACTGAACAGTTGTACAAGGATAAAACAGATATTTGTGATTTAAAAGATTTACATGAGCGCTTGATAAAACTAACCATTTTAAAGGCTTCGCACACATTGTGTCAATATGACTATTAAAACTTAGAAAACTATACAATAAAACATCAATATCTCGTATCTCCTTCACATTCTCCAGTACAACATTATCTAAAACATAATCGAAGTTCAGGACAATACGCTTTGTCGTAAAGGTGATTCATTTACACTTCAAAAGGTTTCAAAACAGTTTCCATTTGAAACACTATTCTAAAACGTTATTGAGATCTTTCTGAAAAGTTCACAATCATCAATACACTTCACTTCTTTGTAAAATCTGGAGTCGTCGGCATACATTGGAATCGAACAATATTCTAAAACTGTGGGTAGATCATTAATATACAATATACACATTAACGGTCCTGAAATTGAGCCTTTTGAAACGCCTGATAAAGCAGATAGAGAATCTGATATAAAACCCGATAAAACTACTTGCTGTTCTCTACAAGGTAAGTAGGATTTTAAAAACTCAATTACACTGTAATTTTTTACTGTGAAAGTGCAGTAAGTTACTGTTTTCTTTCACAGTAACTTACTGCAAAACATAACTACAGTATAATACTGTAATACAAGCAGTAGTTTACTGTATTACGTTGTATACAGTAAGTTACAAAATACAGCACACCTAACACATTTACTGTAAAATTGGCATAACTTCTTGCTTTATTTTACTTTACTGCAGAATATAATTTACAGCATATATATTTTATACGAAGAAAATTAAAGTATTTCGCCGTACTGTTTCATATACAGCAAGTTCATGCATCTTTAAAAGAAATACATTTTGTATTCCTTTGATTGTGAAATATAAGTACAGAATATACTACTGCAAATTGATTGTTCATCAATTCATTCATTTATTCGGTCCTGTCATCTAAATGGCAGGAGCTACTATTTAATTTACGAAGATAAGACTGTGGTAATATACCAGCTGATATGTACATGTACGCTAAAGCGATTCGTAGGTATTTGTGCATGCTTACCTTTTTTGTTGTTTTTTTTTCCTCAGCTTTTGTACTTTATAAATATTTTGTTTTTCTGCACACAACTAAATGTAAATATGGACCTTAGTGTCTGAAATAAAATCTTATTACTATTCTTCTTCTTTGTTTCTGGGTAAGGATGCATGATCAACTTGAATGCTCAATAACAACATGCGTCGATGTGAACATGTAGGCATTCAAAATATCTATTATAGTATACGAATTATATTGATCGCCACGTTGTTTAACAGGAAGTTTGTAAAATTTCTATGTTACGGAATCTCCGTAATTTTGAAGAAAAAATCCAAAACATCATATTCCTGATAGGTCTACCCTCAAAGAGTTCCTATTTTTAATTTTCTCATCATTCCGTATTCTTAACCTTACATTAATTATGTAACCTGATAATGGTGCCCATTTAAATGAGTGAAACAGATGTGAATATCTCTCTGATGTATCTAAAATCATGTATGTGGGTGTTGGGCTAATGATATAATATATGAAATAGTCGAACTAGAAATAGTTCCAGCACCTTCATTCCGTGTTCAATATTGTTATCGGTTTATCTCTTTGACAAACAGGCAACAACTTGTCATATTGTCAAGAAAAACCATGATAAGAAAGGAGTATCCTTTCTTTCTGTTACTTGGTGGTTTTCTTTTTTCAGAATTATGTTTGAAATCATAAAACAAATTTACAGTAACAATACTTTATTGCGTTTTTACAGTAAGTGACTGGCACCTTTGCTGCCAGTAACTTAATGTAAAATTTACAATAATTGTTTTACAATGTAGTTTTCCACCAATACCATAATGTTTAAATTTATGCAGCATAAGCTTGTGATTTACTTAATCAAAAGTTTTGACAAAATCAATATAGGCTGCATCTACTTGGATTTTCTTGTCAACAGAGTTCAATCATCAACAAAGGCAACAAGATTTGTAAATGTGGATCGGCCTTTGACAAAGCCGTGTTGGTGATCACAGATATAATTTTTCACGAATTCATACACCTGAGCCTGTACAACTTTTTCAAATACCTTTGAGAATAGGGGTAACAATGATATCGGCCTATACTTGTTGACAAGATGTTTATCACCACCTTTATGAATGGGCATAACATTCGCATTCTTAAATTATGTTGGGAAGATACCAGATGGGAGAGATTTGTTGAAATGATAGAAAGGGGACGAGCAAGCTCTTCCGCGCATTCTCTTAAAATAATACCGGAAATGTTATCAAGCCCGCAGGATTTACGAGTATCTGTGTTTCTTAGTATATTCAAAACTTGGTCAAATCTGACATCTATATACTGTAATTGATCATTAATTATATCTCTCATCTCTGGTAACTCACTAACATCCATATCCGAAAAGACAGAGAAGAAATATTGATTAAAAAGTTTTGCAACGTCCTCCGGATTGTCAGCAGTTACTCCATACTGCATTGTAGAAGGAATTGACGAACATTTAGTCTTAGATCGTACAAAACTCCAGAAGCGTTTACTATTATCAGTTATGTCGTCTTCAATCTGAGAAAGATATTCAGAGTTCTTGAAATTATTAAAAATTGTCCGTAGTTCGGCAAACGCATGTTGATCATCGGGATGTTTGATCCGTTTAACCCTACCTGTCCTGGGGGCGGTGTTGGCACTTCCCCGCCCCTCCCCCCGTTAGTTTTTTGCTCCTATCTCCGGAACGACAAAACATTGAGAGTTGATACTCCGTGACTTTTTCGATTATCATATTGGGGTCATTTTGAGCCTAATTACATGACCCCGAGCAGAGGATCATGGGTAAATTCAAAATGGCGGCCATGTGGTGTACCAGAAAAGTGATATTTTCGTCATATTTCTTAAAAAAATTGCTTTTCTCTATGGAAAAGTGGGTAAAACTTATTTTATTTCATATCAGATTATTATTTACTAATTTATCATGCAGTTTTTGCGAAGAAAAAACAAAAATAAAAAAATAAACAATTCTGACCGAAAAATCGTCCAAAAAATGTTGTTTTTGAAAATGACATCACAGTGACGTCATCTTGGCGGCCATCTTGGATTTTTTTACATTTTCTTTTAGAGCTTGACCCAAAGATATAGTGTGGTAAGTTTCAGCCCTCTAGCCCTAGCGAAAATATATAGGGGGCACTTTCCGCCTCCCCTCGGGCTTAATTTGCTTCATATCCTAGTTGTTTTCCATCCTAGAGTTTATTAACCCTCTTTGGGTTGGGTCTGAAGGGAGCATTTCGGCCCCATAAATATTTTTCTTATCACTTGAGCAAAGGAGCTGGAACTTACCAAACTATATACCCTTGGAACAAGCTCTGCCAGACTATGTTAAACAAACAGTTTAAGATGACCGCCACGATGACGTCACAGTGACGTCGTTTTGGAAAAAATGCATTTTTTTTCGAATTTTTTAGTTGTGGTTTTTCTCTTCGGAAAAATTACATGATAAATTAGTAAATAATAGTGTGAAAGAAATGAAATAGTTTTGCTCACTTTTCTTCGCAGAAAAGCAGACATTTTGAAGAAAGATTACGAAAACATCACTTTTGATACCCACATGGCCGTCAGTTTGAATTTACTCATGATCATCTGCTCGGGGGTCTTGCAAATCACCTCAAAATGAACCCAATATGATAAACTACAAAGTCACGGACTCAGCTCCCAATTTTCATTTTTGAGATAGAGAAAGTTTGGGGATGGGGAGCAGTATGCCCCCCAAGCCTGGTAGTGTTAAACAGAATGGGGTATTTATATTTAACGAGATTTAGGCCTATATTCTAAATAATAATTGTCTGTTAATTTATTATATTTGCAGAAACGGTGGCCTTTTCCGCTCAAGTAACTAATTCATTGGCAAATCTACAACCCAATCAAGTGATTTTGTTCGGAACTGTTCTAACAAACGTCGCCGAAGCTTACAATGCAAGTTCCGGTAAATTCGTAGCTCCCGTCACAGGATTGTATCAATTCTATGTGAGCATACTTTGTTTGATGAATGAGTCAGTCGAGACGGAGCTGATGGTGAATATGGAACAACGAATGCTAACGTATTCATCGGGGGATGCCACCTTCTTTGGGTCGTTAGGTTCAAACACCGTAATTCTCAAGCTTCAATTTCACGATACAGTTTGGGTACAGGTGAATGGAGCCACTGGACATTACGTTCACCATCTCTGGAGCACATTCTCGGGGCACCTGTTGATAGCAGATTTGTAAAATACCGCCTATATCGACATGGCCGTATTTGGAAAGTGGATGAGCATTCTTTGCCGAACACAATTATAAATTTAATTCGCAACAATACCCATATCGGACAGTACTGACAGAACCATTATTTGATCCAAGATCTGAGCAGGTAGTGTGGTCACCATATGCATGGAAGATGCAACTTTAAACACCCCATGTTTGATTCTGGTAATAAATGCATCATGATAGTTCAATCTGATTTATCATGGTGTTACTATACCTTGAGTGCAAATGATCCTTTCTATGGGTGTCTTGTTTATATTCTTCATTCGCTTCAACTTGGGCTTTTCACGATTAATGTGAAATGACCCAATGTGTCCAAAGTCGGTCAATAAATGCAATTCAACACCACACAACCAGAACTATACGTATCTGCCTGGCATGTATCAGTTACGATAGAACACTTACACTTTGAAAAGCGCTGAATGGATATTTCAACGACTATTCATTCAGTATACATGGTTAAGAAATACCTGGAGAGTAAGAAATACACCTGCTAGTTACAAAAACGTGGAATACACTCTAACTGATCCCAAAGTTTCTGGAGATTCGTAATCATTAGTACTTGTGAGTATCAAGAATGTTCTCCGACAAGAGCGGAATGTTTTCAAGGGATGTTTCAGCGAAGCAACTAAAATAAATATCAATGATTGACTACTTCGTTCTTTCCTTTCAAATGGTCACTTGATTTGATATATGTCCAGCTACTCGAGAAGTTTACCGAGAGCTGTATGTCACACAGTTAATTGTAAGACACATGTATATTTTTGGAACATATCAGCCAAAG
The DNA here is from genome assembly GCA_036873755.1 of Hanleya hanleyi. Taxonomy (NCBI): domain Eukaryota; kingdom Metazoa; phylum Mollusca; class Polyplacophora; order Lepidopleurida; family Hanleyidae; genus Hanleya; species Hanleya hanleyi. The sequence goes on from JAVTVY010042156.1 coordinate 104,033, forward strand.
CTAGCGAAGTACTATAGAATACAAATTCTCTTTCGCTCGTTATTCACTTCCTTAACTTTTCAACAAACAGGCCGACTTCTCTCAAATTTCATCAGGATAACATCGTCAAACACATATCGCATACAAAACTTGAGGTCAGTAGTTGAAAGTTCAAGATCAATGGGGCTTTAAAATCAGGACGCCCTCGAAATTCATTTCTTGACAGTGGGAGTCGATATGCCAGGTACTGAAATAATCACGGTCAAATGTCCCCCTCCCAAACATGAGATTACTTAAAACTTTGTCTGTGCCATTACTCCAGTCCAAGAATGTGAAATGAGATCAAATTTCCGGAATACCTCACGCTTGTGACAGAGTAGACACCTGTTGGTGTCAGAAGTCACGGTCACTGAAGATAAAAATCCGGAAAACCATTGAAGATCACATTTTTATGAGTGAAAAGCGATGTGACGGGTAACAAGATTGAAGTCGACGATCAAGGTCATTGACCTCAATATCGGGTGACCTTGTGGACCTTGTGAAAAATTCCGTGGCATTTCGACCAACACCACGGTCGTACGGGCTGGACAAACAAACAAACAGACACGGTTACTAAAATTGTAGTAAGATTAATCTTTTTCCACCTTTTCTCGTCAGTGTATTTAAGGTAAACTTTTCCCCTGAAGACAAACAAACTTAATGAGGTTTTATTGCAAAAATTAAACACGTATATGATTGAGTCACCCAAATTCCAGTTCTTTTGGGAAGGGCATGTCTATTACCTCATATTCAAAGCAGATATAACTATTCGTTTATAGCCTGATATTTTGCTTCGAGGAGTACGCTGTCGTTGCAATGTATTGTACCGTAGATGACCACATGTGGAATCACTAGACCTCATAAAGATGGTGGGTTCGTCGTCAAAACTGGTCCCGAAATCCTATCGGCGACGAAACGTACAACTTTAGCACTAATTTGAGATACACTGATAAGCATTCAACGGTCCCGAGAGTTCATGTAGAACAACCAAAATGCATTCGATGAACTCACAGTAACACACAAGACTGACTCACAGTAACACACAAGACTGACTCGCAGTGACACACAAGACTGTTAGCCGCTTAAGCCGGTGCTAGGGGTCATGTGGATACTTCATAGTCAGATACTAAGGCTACGTACGAGAATCCACCGTATTCTCGTGTCGACGAATACTTTCCTGTAGAGTTGCTTTTTAATCACCAGACGTCCTGAATTTTTTCAACCTCTTGCATATCGCTCCAATTTAGTATATTCCTACCGTGTTCACAGTTTTAGCCAATGCCTTTGTACAGGATGTGAAGCTTTGAGTCATTGAACTATACTGTCACTATAGTACATACATACATATAGCTTCAAATCAGAATATGTATCGAATAATGGAGGTCATATATTGAACCAATGGTCAGTCATTAGCCTAATCTGTACCAGGGATAGATACTTACAGAAAGTGTTTTGCTTGGAGAATTACTTCCTGTTTAAGATCTATTAATAAAAACAGGAAAAGTAAGGAAAATTGCCATGCTGTTAGTATGACGACACCGGCAATGAGCAAAGAACGAAGTAGTTGCAGTATAGTTATAAATATTAATTTTAACCTTCAGTTTCTTGTGTGTCGTTTGCAAATGTATGTTACGTGTAGGGTACCATTTTTGACCGCAGCAGTATTTGCTACGTCAAAGAAAAACCTCTGTCCATGAACGGGGTGAGTGCCAGTCCTGTCTAACCTAAAAGTGGCCCTATAGTATGACTTCTCGTATTAATTTTGTCCACAAATGATCCGGTCTTTGCAGACGTTTCTGTTGACCGTACGGTCAAATCCAAGGACCCATGGACATTCATGGTGGGCACGAGACTTGCAGGGTACGACAGGTGAACGTGAAGGTCACGCCAAAACAGAAACTGTTACTAGGCATAACTGTTGATTTGTTTGATTATTTCGATATAGTTTCTGGTTATAATTGTGTGTGTACAAATTTACCACTGGGACGTCTTACATACATAGTCAAAACCCCTCGAATGCTTCCCAATCTTGCAGTTTAGTCCGTGAGCTACTAGGGGTCACCTTGCACCACCCCTTCAACTACAGACCGAAACTGTGTTTTTGTTATGTGCATTAAGACATGTCAAATAAGAAACAACTTGTTAACAGTCGCTTAACTGGGACTCACTACCCCTTTAATCACTTTGAAATTACCCCTGTGTTAAAAAGTACAATTTTTGTGACAATAGGGGGTAGGGTTACAAGAATAGTCTTATCTTCCATAATTATTATCCAATCTTCATAATGTTGGTCACATATTATTCAGCATTGATTGCGGCATCGAATATTTACAAGATACTATCACTATTTGTTGGCTATGACGTCACACAGGGACCATACATACAACAGTAGGAGTAGTAGCGAAAGCGGGCGTTTTGGGGGTGCGTGAGGGTGTGCTTGAGCGATTGAGGGACCATTCTTGACCCGAATGCGTCGTGTGAGGTGTCAAAGTGAAGCTGTCGGTATGTAGACCACGACTTGAGGGAACTCCACATGATCTGTGACGCCATTGGTGACGTCATCAGTAAAAGTAGTAGCCAAAGTAGGCATTTTGAGGGTGTGAAGGAAGGTTTTTGGGGTAGAGATGGACCATCCGTGGTCTAAATGGACCGTGTGGGGTGTCATCTTGTAACTCTCTGCATGTAGACGACGAATGGTATGATTTTTGTTGGAAGTCGCATCGTGCTACTCATGCGCAGTTGAGCAGTAGTAACAAAAGGTGTCATTTTGGGCGTGGGCAATGACATGTTTGGGCAATCAAGGGACCCATGTTTGGTCCAAATGAACAGGTTGGGGTATCCTAGTGAAGCTTTCGTGGGATAGTCAGACAGGCGTGTTTTTTATCGGAATGCAGGCCAATCTGCGCATGCGCAGTTGGGGTGTAGTAAGTAAAGTGGTCATTCTGGAGGTGCGCGGGGGTATATCTGAGCGATTGAGGTCCTATAGTTCATCCAAAGATTGAGTGTAGGGTGTCATCTTGAAGCTCTCGTGGTGTAGACCACGACTTGAGGGATTCCCATGTCATCTGTGGAGTCATTGGTGACGCCATCAGTACGAGTGGTAACGAAAGCGTCCATTTTAGGGGTGCGTAGTGATGTGTTTGAGAGACTGAGGGACCATTGTTGGTGCGAATGAGACGTGTGGGGTATCATATCGAAGCTTTCGTGGAACAGCGTCCGACTTGTCCGGTGTTTCATAGAAGTAGGGGATATGGCTAGCATGCGCAGACAGCAAATAGTGGAAAAGGAGCACTGAAATGAAATTTTAGCCTCGAGGTGAACCATCCGTGGTCCGAATGAGCCGTGAGGGGTTTCGTAGCGAAGGGCTCGTAGGGTAGCTACCCCACGAGCCCTTCACTACAAAACCTCACACAAACCATTCGGACCACGAATGGTCCACCTCGAGTCTAAAATCCCATTCAAGTGCCCCTTTTCCAATATTTGCTGTCTGTGCATGCTAGCCATATCCCCTACTTCTATGACACACCGGACCAGTAGGACGCTGTTCCACGAAAGCTTCGATATGATACCCCACACGTCCCATTCGGACCAAGAATGGTCCCTCAGTCTCTCAAACACACCACTACGCACCCCTAAAATGACCGCTTTCGTTATCACTCGTAATGATGACGTCACCAATGACGTCACAGATGAATTGGGAATCCCTCAAATCGTGGTCTACACCACGAGAGCTTCAAGATGACACCCTACACTCCATCTTTGGATGAGATATAGGATCTCAATCTCTTAGATATACCCCTGCGCACCCGCGGAATGACCACTTTGCTTACTACACCCCAACTGCGCATGCGCAGATTGACCTGAATTCCAATAAAAAACGCGTCTATCTGACTATCTCACGAAGGCTTCACTAGGATACCCCAACCTGTCCATTTGGATCAAATATGGGTCCCTTGATTGCCCAAACATGTCATTGCTCACGCCCAAAATGATATCTTTTGTTACTACTGCTCAACTGCGCATTAGTAGCACGATGCGACTTCCAACAAAAACCATACCATTCGCCGTCTACATGCAGATTGTTACAAGATGACACCCCACACGGTCCATCAGACCACGGATGGTCCATCTCTACCTCAAAAACCTTCCTTCACACCCTCAAAATGCCTACTTTGGCTATTACTCTTACTGATGACGTCACCAATGACGTCACAGATCATGTGGAGATCCCTCAAGTCGTGGTCTACATACCGAGGGTTTCACTTTGACACCTCACACGACGCATTCGGATCAAGAATGGTCCCTCAATCACTCAAGCACACCCTCACGCACCCCCAAAACGCCCGCTTTCGCTACTTCTCCTACTGTTGTATGTTTGGTCCCTGTGTGACGTCATACCCAACAAATAGTGATAGTATCTTGTAAATATTCGATGCAGCAATCAATGCTGAATAATATGTGACAACATTATAAAGATTGGATAATAATTATGGAAGATAAGACTATTCTTGTAACCCTACTCCTATTGTCACAAAAATTGTACTTTTTAACACAGGGATAATTTCAAAGTGATTAAAAGGGTAGTGAGTCCCAGTTTATCGACTGTTAACAAATTGTTTTTTTTATGTGACATGTCCTAAAGCACATAAAAACATAGTTTCGGTCTGTAGTGGGGGGGGGGGGGTGCAAGGTGACACCTAGTAGCTCACGGACTAGTTTTGACACGGTATCAAAGACGTGTCAGTGGTAATTTAGTACACTTCAGATTCATAAGTGTCAGTTGTAAACCCTTAATCATAGTTTACTGTAGAACTTGCCTCTATGTGTGATGCTCAGAGAGTCATATCAGCGAAAAGCAGTATGTTCGATGGTAATTGTATTCATAACAAAAGGTATTTCTGAAATCTTGGTGTGGAAGAAATTGTTTAATGGACCATTAAACAAACTACCTGGACTGCTGGAGATTGTACCGCCTTGGAGACTGATAAACACTTTACACTATTGAAATTCGGACCGACTGATTAGAGAGAGCGTCAGCTGGAGATTGTACCGCCTTGGAGACTGATAAACACTTTACACTATTGAAATTCGGACCGACTGATTAGAGAGAGCGTCAGCTGGGAGCTTGTACCGCCTTGGAGACTGATAAACACTTTACACTATTGAAATTCGGACCGACTGATTAGAGAGAGCGTCAGCTGGAGATTGTACCGCCTTGGAGACTGATAAACACTTTACACTATTGAAATTCGGACCGACTGATTAGAGAGAGCGTCAGCTGGAGCTTGTACCGCCTTGGAGACTGATAAACACTTTACACTATTGAAATTCGGACCGACTGATTAGAGAGAGCGTCAGCTGGAGCTTGTACCGCCTTGGAGACTGATAAACACTTTACACTATTGAAATTCGGACCCACTGATTAGAGAGAGCGTCAGCTGGGAGCTTGTACCGCCTTGGAGACTGATAAACACTTTACACTATTGAAATTCGGACCGACTGATTAGAGAGAGCGTCAGCTGGAGCTTGTACCGCCTTGGAGACTGATAAACACTTTACACTATTGAAATTCGGACCGACTGATTAGAGAGAGCGTCAACTGGAGCTTGTACCGCCTTGGAGACTGATAAACACTTTACACTATTGAAATTTGGACCGACTGATTAGAGAGAGCGTCAGCTGGAGCTTGTACCGCCTTGGAGACTGATAAACACTTTACACTATTGAAATTCGGACCGACTGATTAGAGAGAGCGTCAGCTGGAGCTTGTACCGCCTTGGAGACTGATAAACACTTTACACTATTGAAATTCGGACCCACTGATTAGAGAGAGCGTCAGCTGGGAGCTTGTACCGCCTTGGAGACTGATAAACACTTTACACTATTGAAATTCGGACCGACTGATTAGAGAGAGCGTCAGCTGGAGCTTGTACCGCCTTGGAGACTGATAAACACTTTACACTATTGAAATTCGGACCGACTGATTAGAGAGAGCGTCAGCTGGAGATTGTACCGCCTTGGAGACTGATAAACACTTTACACTATTGAAATTCGGACCGACTGATTAGAGAGAGCGTCAGCTGGGAGCTTGTACCGCCTTGGAGACTGATAAACACTTTACACTATTGAAATTCGGACCGACTGATTAGAGAGAGCGTCAGCTGGAGATTGTACCGCCTTGGAGACTGATAAACACTTTACACTATTGAAATTCGGACCGACTGATTAGAGAGAGCGTCAGCTGGAGATTGTACCGCCTTGGAGACTGATAAACACTTTACACTATTGAAATTCGGACCGACTGATTAGAGAGAGCGTCAGCTGAGCTTGTACCGCTCTTGGAGACTGATAAACACTTTACATTGGAATTCGGACCCACTGATTAGAGAGAGCGGGTCAGCTGGAGCTTGTCGCCTTGGAGACTGATAAACACTTTACACTATTGAAATTCGGACCCACTGATTAGAGAGAGCGTCAGCTGGAGCTTGTACCGCCTTGGAGACTGATAAACACTTTACACTATTGAAATTCGACCGACTGTGATTGAGAGAGAGCGTCAGCGGAGCTTGTACCGCTTTGGAGACTGATAAACACTTTACACTATTGGAAATTCGGACCCACTGATTAGAGAGAGCGTCAGCTGGAGCTTGTACCGCCTTGGAGACTGATAAACACTTTACACTATTGGAAATTGGACCCACTGATTAGAGAGAGCGCGTCAGCTGGAAAGCTGTACTGCCTTTTGAGACTGATAAACACTTTTTACACTTGGCCTTCGGAAATTCGGACCCACTGGACAGAAAGAGAGCGCCAGCTGGAGCCACTGCCTTGGAGACTCCAGATGATAAACACTTTACACTATTGAAATTCGGACCCACTGATTAGAGAGAGAGCGTCAGCTACTTGTACCGCCTTGGAGACTGATAAACACTTTACACTATTGAAATTCGACCCACTGATTTAGAGAGAGCGTCAGCTGGAGCTTGTACCGCCTTGGAGACTGATAAACACTTTACACTATTGAAATTCGGACCCACTGGATTAGAGAGAGCGTCAGCTGGAGCTTGTACCGTTCTGGAGACTCTGATAAACACTCCTTTACACTATTGAAATTCGGACCCACTGATTAGAGAGAGCGTCAGCTGGAGCTTGTACCCTCGCCTTGGAGACTGATAAACACTTTACACTATTGAAATTCGGACCGACTGATTAGAGAGAGCGTCAGCTGGAGCTTGTACCGCCTTGGAGACTGATAAACACTTTACACTATTGAAATTCGGACCGACTGATTAGAGAGAGCGTCAGCTGGAGCTTGTACCGCCTTGGAGACTGATAAACACTTTACACTATTGAAATTCGGACCCACTGATTAGAGAGAGCGTCAGCTGGAGCTTGTACCGCCTTGGAGACTGATAAACACTTTACACTATTGAAATTCGGACCCACTGATTAGAGAGAGCGTCAGCTGGTAGCTTGTACGGTAATCGACATGATATCATTCCCCTGTTCTTAAAACAGATTTACTATCTCGTGACAGGTGTTTTGGCGCATATAAGTACTTATCCAAGTGTAGCCTCACAATAAACAAGTACTTCTGACGATTGATATCTAGAAACGAAGTTCAGCGGTTTCGTATTACCTTCGTAGCACCCAAACCCAATTACATGTATGTATCAAATAGAATTCTTCAACTCGACTGCACGTGATTGATCTGAAATGTTCTTCTGATATGGAAAAAAACATGAATGAATTGTGTCTGTAAACCAACCAGTAAACAAACCCAAGTAATGCCATGGTATGATCAATAGTTAGACTGAAATCAACCCGTCCGAACTTTGTCGACCCGATTTACTAGGTAGGTGCTGGGAATTCTCTGGACAAACCGTAACTTTACCTCGCCGTCAATTTTGCTCCGGCTTTCGCCTCTCAATTATCTGGTGCCAGAATCAACCATTCATCCAGTGGGATATGTTTCCTGTTTCATTCACTCGCTCGACTCAACCTGAAACGGGCGGAGTATGTAAACATATAGGCCGATATCATCCGAGATAACGGCTTGGAGATGCAGTTGAAATCAAATTTTAGTGATTAGAAATCTCCGATAGAAAAGGATGGGGTCGCTTAGGATGTTTTTACCCAGCATCTTCGCCCTTCCGTTGGTTTATTGTCTCACTCCGAGTCGGCCAGTGTTTAGTTGTGTGTGACCAAGTGGTGATCAATTTTTCAGTAATGACACACAGTAAGCGATCACTTGCCTTGGCGATTCGCCGTCTTTATTTCATATCACTATTTCAAATTAAAATCCAAAACCAACCTAGGTTGGGGGATTCGAACCCGTGCGTTCATCTACACTGAAGTCCGGGACTGTAACCATTCGGCCAAAATTGACGGCGAGAATGTGGAGAATGGCGGCTAACTATGCCGTTACAGAGCAGTCCAATCGTTTTAACGTATTTCTATATTATCAAATGACATCTTCAACCAAAACAATTGTTCAATATCATTTAGCATCAAACCCAATGAATTTAGTAACATATTGGACTCGTTTGGTTAAAGGCGTCATTAATATGAGGAAATTCCCTCCAACACTCGTAATTATTACTTTAACCCTACCTGCCTTTGGCCCCCCTACCAAACTTTCTGCACTATCTCCGGAACGGCAAAAAATGAAGAGCTGAAGCTCCGTGACTTTATAGTTTATCTTATTGGGGTCATTTTGAGCCTATTTGCATAACCCCCCGAGCAGAGGATCATGAGTAAATCCAAGATGGCGGCCACGTGGGTACCAGAAAAGTGATGTTTTTTTCAAATTTCTTCAACATTTCTGCTTTTCCGCAATGAAAAATGGGCAAAAAATATTTTATTTTATATCACATTAATATTTGCTAATTTTTCGTACAGTTTTTGTGGAGAAATTGCAAAAATAAAAAATTCGGAAAATCTGACCGAAAAATCGACCAAAAGATGCCGTTTTTGAAAATGACGTCACTGTGACGTCATCAAAGCGGCCATCTTGGATTTTTTTACATTTTCTGGTAGAGCTTGACCCAGGGGTATAGTGTAATAAGTTTCAGCTCCCTAGCTCAAGGGGTAAGGAAAATAATTAGGGGGGGGGCCATTTCGGCCCCCCCCCCAGGCCTGGACAGGTCCCAAAAAGCCCAGGCCAGATAGGGTTAAGGCGGCTCTCTATAGTTTCTTATATAGTCCACCGAATTGTTTTGAAATCTCCTTATTCTTTAGTTGCTGATGCTGAACATAATAATACAACAAAAATATCATATATCATGGGTACTTTTCCAAAAAATCGTCTTCCTGTGACATGAACATCCATAAATTGAAAAAAAAAATCAAAAACTAAAAAATTACCTAAATTATAAAAAAAAATCTCTCGTTTGGGATAAATTCCTATTATGTTATATCAGAGCACTTACAGAAATTTAAATATTCCCGTTCAGGGGGATAAAATGGAACAAGGAAATAGTTCATTTTCTAGAAAATTGTACAGTATTTGCGTTCAATATTAATTAAAGTCCGCAAAATTATCTGATTATTTGTACATATATGGAGAAAAGTGGTACAATACATCTAAAATATCAAATCGAAATTTTCATCAATCTGTATTTCTACCACTCCATCTCACTTATTTTTTGGTCATGAACTGTTGCTAATTTGAATCAAAACGCCACTCAGATTCTTCACTTACATCCTTTCATATGAATAGCAGATAGACGATAATATGACATGCCGAGATTTCAACAAAATCCACTTCATATTTCTTAATAAATCGAAAAAATAAAAATAACATAGACGATTGGGCAGTTCGAGCCTGCAGTGTTCAGCGTAACTTACGTCCTGGCCTATGTGACGTCCTCACGCCATCTATCAGCGAAGCGGTGCACTGAAACTCTCGCGATCCACCTTATTCAGGAATGATATGACATCAGACGAGCTGAATCGCGGATTGAGGGATTTGTTTTGCGAGTACGCAAAGGATTGGACATGTTGAATACAGATTTCAACTGAATATTAGAACATTGGTCAGTGATGCGGTTTTACGATAGGAATACCATGAAATCTTGACGGCATCAGTTGGACTTACCGACCCTAGTCTTTAAAAGATAGCAGCCTGTGCTTATACTGTATAGCCACAGCATCATTTTATATGTGTTTTGAATAATCATGAGTGCGGAATGCAGGCGCTTTCAAAAGCCGTAAAACAATCTCAATTAAATTGAAGCATGCCTTCTGTCTCGTCGACTTTATGGCAAGAGATGATTACAATTTCGACATCGTAAACTATCCCTTTCTGGACAGCAATATTCTAGTGGGACCTGCATATGGCGTATATATATCTCGGCTAGTAGTCCTGGAGCCAATTTTCAGAAGAGGCCTAGAAAATGGTTTCGTGCAACACCCACTACACAGTTGGTTTTTCACTTCAGGCTGCTTGGGGGATGTCTCTGCAACATTCCTAGCCCTGATGTACATTTGATTTTTGGCAGCAACAATAAATGGCGGCCTATTTTCTATCAGGGGGGCGTATAAAGCACAAATCTCTAGAATCTGCAGAATTGTTTTTCTCAGCTCCTACAGCCACGATTTCTCGCCAGTTATTATTGACAGAGAGACAGGTCTTTGCATTGCTGCTTAGCAAGTTCAGTTTTATCTGAATAGAATGGTATGTCATGAAATAAAACACAAAATTGAATGCTTGTTGTTTTTGTTTTCTGTTTCGAATGTGATTGTCTAATAATGTCTTTGAATGGACCATCTGGTTGCCAATGCAGTTAGAGCAGTTAATGTCATCCATCTACTATTCAACAACACAAAAAGGGTTGACATTCCTCGAGTTATATCTGACTTCATTTGCTGTATCGCCAGCTCCCCGAGCTGTTGTGTAGAGGGAGCATACAAACCGCTCGCATGTAGGATGGTGTCCTCTGTCGGTGGGATGATATCTCCTAGCTGGAACTCTTGCTTTTGTAGGTCTCCATCTTTCTGGAGTTTCCTCAAGGCAGTTTTCTTCCCGATGCCACTGAAGGCAGTCGCCGAATCACATTGTGTAAGAGCATGCAAGAATGGAAGAAAACTGCCTTGAGGAGATGAAGACCTACAAAAGCGAGTGTCTCAGCTAGAAGAGCTCACCCCACCAACAGATGACACCACCCTTGGTAGCGAGCGGTTTGTATGCTCCCTCTACACAACAGCTCGGGGGTCTGGTGACACAGCAGACGAAGTCAGATATTGGATGTCCTGCCAGAAAATGTAGAAGAGTGAATGCATCCCACCAACTTCTGACACCCGACTGCACATCCATCGAGCTAACTAGCAGTCCTATATCTTGAAGGCGTCACTGCTCGCCAACCACCAGAGTGGGTTACCAGAGCCAGATGGTAATGGATGGGCCACCAAGGATGGAACTCTCCAACCCTCCCTGATGTCTAAAGACCCTGCTCCAGTTGGATTGGTTGAGCTGATATCATGTAAGGGTAAGGCATATGCATGCCAACGATTCCACATATGTGCCTGCAAAAGCAACGAGATGCCATGCACAGAAGCTCGCAATTGCATGGGAGGCGAGACATGCAGAAAACCAAACAAAAGTTCAATCAAGCGACACGGAAGACGATGGTGATGGTGACGATGATGATGATGATTAAAGACATCTTGGTGATTTCGCTTCATTCGGACTGGATAGTTTATAGGCAGACTGATTAAACTTCTTAGAAACGACTGTTTAGTGTTGATAGATCTAGACAGGCATTGTAAAGACATTGCTATCACTGTATTAATATTGAGTGTATGACTAATTATTATATGTATACAGATGACCTTGAGTAGTAGTTTTCGTGAGATTACTGGACTTTTGTGACTTGGGGGTAGGGGAAGGGAAATGCCCTCATTTTTGGTTTAACTCGAGGAATGTCAACTCTATTTGTTTCTTTTTAATAGTAGATAGATGACATTAACTGCTCTAACTGCACTGGCAACCAGATGGTTCATCCAAAGACATTATTGGACAATTACATTCGAAACAGAAAACAAAAACAACAAGCATTCAATTTTGTGTTTTATTTCATGACATAGCATTGTATATAGATAAAATTGAACTTGCTAAGCAGCAATGTAAAACAGCTGTCTCCTGTCAATAATAACTGGCGGGAAATCGTGGCTGTAGAAGCTGAGAAAAACAATTCTCCAGATTTTACAGATTTGTGCTTCATACGCCATTTATTGTTGCTGCCAAAAATCAACTGTACATCAGGGTTAGAAATGTTCCAGAGACATACTCCAAGCAGCCTGAAGTGACAAACCAACTGTGTAGTTGGTGTTGCACGAAACCATTTTGAGCCGGTGTGACGGAAACGGTGGCCCCATGCATCCAGTGTCCGGGGGACACTCGCGTCTAGACGTAAGTGTCTCAAGACACTAAGATCTGGATTTAATTGTCCGTCGGGCATTCAGGTCTGGATGTGGATGTCCTGGGACACTGGCTTCCAGGAGACGAAAGTCCTAACCTGGAGCCCAGTGTCCGCCTCGATTACTACTTCCGATTTTCCATCCCGTTTACACGTGAACATGTTCACCAGGGAGTAGTATAGAAAGGGGAGTTACGGCGTTATTGACCTACTTCCGACAGGTGGCGCCAACAGATCATTTCCGTCTGACCTTTGTGAAGTCACTTCCGGTTCCGGTCATGTGACATAAAGTGACCTTTAACCCTGCGCATGATTTCCGCTATTGTGCGCATTTCCACTATTGTGTACTTCCGATCGCGTGATCGGAACCGGGAGTGACCTCACAAAGGTCAACCGAAAGTGACCTGTTGACGTCACCAGTTGTAAGTAGGTCAATTACGTCCTAAGCCCCCCTCTCGCTGTCTCTCCCTCCTACTCAGGAGGTGAGTGAGGACGAAAATGAAATGAAAAATTTGCATGTTTTCTATATATCTTGGACTATTTTATGCTAACAATTCCTTGTTTAAACCTACCAGGCCTGGGGGAGGGACATTGGCAACCCCCCCCCCTTTCCCCCACCAAACTTTCTGCGCAATCTCCGGAACGACAAAAACTTGAGAGCTGACACTCCGTGAATTTGTAGTTAATCGTGTTGGGGTCATTTGGAGTCTATTTAAATAACCTCCCGAGCAGAGGATCACGGGTAAAATCACGGTTAATTCATCATGCATTTTTGTTTGAAAAAATTACATGAATACAATTTTCGCAAAATTTGATCAAAAAATCGATTTACTCTGCTGTTTAAAACGGTGTAAACGTTTCCAAGAGTTTTGTTTGCTTTTCGTTGGAAAAAAATATGATAAAGTCAATTATGACGACGTTACTAGAAATGACAAAAATGTAAAGAAAACATGCGAAAAACTAAAACATGTTTGTAGAAACTAGGCAAAGATCAAGAACTAGGCAAAGATCAGATGCAGAAAATGTAATGAAAAAAATGAAAAAACAAAAATGATCGATGATCAGTTAAATACTGAAAAAGTAAAAATCTGACCATATCGGTCGATGCGTAGGCTCCCTGATGAGGGTTTCGCTGGTCAGAAATAAGAATTTTCTATCTAAAATAACCCGAAACCTGCACCCGCAGATACTAAACAATGAATACTAGGGATAACCTAGAAAAACAATACGGGCAAGTAGGAGTCTGGGTTACTGTGAAGTCATGTGGCTCTGTCAGTATGTCGGCACCTCTTCTCACTTCCTTATATGCGTTGTAATTCACCATTATTATTGTAGGTGTGGCCGCCTAGGACCAGTATTTATTATACTATAGGAGTCTGGATTTTCACCAGTATTATTGTAGGTGTGGCCCCCTAGGGCCAGTATTTATTATACTATATGCTCATATTATAGATGACGGGCGTTGTGGAATTTAATCTTCCGAACGTTGACGACCGCCCCAATTCCAATAATCCCCATAAACATAGACGGTGAATGTACTGTCGAAATACCCGATGGACAATGAGTAGGTAACTGAGTAACAAAAACCGTGATCGTACCATTATTATAAAGGAACTACCTGCCCTGTGAAGATAACTTTGGACCATGGTGCTTACTGGATGATCCCGTCACGTCAAAGCAAAGCAAACCAAACATGGTCTGGTATTATCTCGTTGAATGGTATATTGTTTTAGCGCTCAGGTATTGATATAACTTTAAACGAATGCAAGCTGGAGAAGGAATGTATGTATGGGTTCGATACGGGAATCCATCTGATCAAGCCAAACTGGCTAGTCATCCATTTATAACTACAACTATCATATGTGGCTGAAACAAATCTTACTCTCGCGGTCAATATTATGATTGCAAGCGAATGCTATTTTCTTTACCAGCTAATGGTCAGGGAAAGCCATGGGCCCTGCAGCACTGTGATGGTTTCCGGTCTTTAACGAGCACGCGCTAATGCCGGCGTTAAACATTCAGAATGGGATACGATTTTGGGCTGTTCAATATCCCAAATGTTGCCAATAAGCCATTTCGCCATAATTGTCTAGTTAGGAATTGCTGGTCCTACAGATTAACTGTGGAGAACTACCCCTTTCTGTACAGCACATGTAATGCGGCTATGCTATACTTTCATGTGTCGCCTAAGGTATATACTTATAAATATTACATCAATCATTTGTCGAATCGTATGAGCATTGTGATGGTTCAAACGCCACTGAACTGTGTTGCAGATAGACATGTGACGCAGTCAGTATGTCGGCACCTCTTCCCACTTCCCTTATATGTGTTGTAATTGCGATCTAGCTTCTTTTATGTCCACTTTCTTAAGCTTAACTACAGGGCAATATGTCTCACACCATTAACGAGTGCATCAGGATATAGTTGGTGCCACTGTCGCTTATCAACTCGACTCAAAAGATATGCAGGTAGCTAAAACAACAAACTAATATACAGAATGATACATATAGATACAAAATGGCAAAACTATTAGTATGAAACTACATGTAGTCCAAGCCACTGACAAAGAACAAAGTAGGTATACTGCATGATTAGGAATATTGAAAGTTTGGTAATTGTGTTGACTAAGAAATTCGTGATATAATTTTCCCGTGATAGGTAACAGATCTACAATTTGTTGACATGTGTTTTGGCGTGAACATGTAGTTCAAACCCTTGTTATTTATAAAGTTTAGTATTGGCGTATCACCTCAGCACCCATATCCAAGTAGACAAGAAATAGAATTCCGATAAACAGTCTTTAAAGGTGAACTGCAAAGCTTTTAATTTTATCTAAAATGTTGCTTAATATATACATCTTGTCTTATGTGACATAACTTGTATACGTTTTTGGGGAAAGATATTTTGCAAAATTGTACTAATAACAATATTTAAGTTATCCTGTTATAAATCAGTCTTGAAAACTTGCATCGCTTGTCTCTCTCGTTTGTAGAACGTTATGATGTTATAGCGGTCTCCTTCATTTAACTTTTATTTAAATGTGACGTCATGCTACGTCGGATGAATGAGCGAGGACCACTATAACGTCATGACGTCCCAAAAACAACGGGAGGCAAGCGATGACGTTTTTAAAAGTTCTGGCTCTCGTATTCTGGTGGTATAAGTTTTGACTTCTCATATACCCAAAATAAAACAATAACCCACAGAATTATTACCACACATATTTGCAAAAACTATAGAAGTTCTTGTTTAATGACATTTTAACAGAACATTGGAAAGCTTTTCAGTTCACCTTTAAGGCAGTTTGTGGAAAGAAAGACTGTTATCTGCTATAAATTGTACGAGCAAGATAACTCGATCGCTCACTTTCGACTATTGACTCAATTTTTAATACATTGAGCTGAAAGCAAATGTTGATTGGGAATCGCCAACAAAAGATTTGCCTTGCTGGCGTCATCGAAAGCCACTGGAGGCTTCTCTTACAACAAATCATCTTACAGATCTCAAAATCCCTTGAAATCCAAACGAACATAAAGCCTGGTGCACTTCGGTGTTTTATATTTTACAAATCTCTTATGGTTGGCTCATACGTGGTAGATATGACGTCATGATGTCGACGGATAACACTACAGGTACGTGTAACATTCTCCGTTACATGAACGAGCATGGATGCTGCCAGTAAACCCTTGTACTTGTTGATCGCCAAAATAATACCACTCCTCTTCGTGTCTTCATGAGCCGTAAAATAAAATTGATACAATGTGAAAAAAAAGATGGCGGGATTTGTTCTGATGTACGCAATGGATTGGATCGAAATTCCACTTGAATAACAGAACATTGGTCAGTAATGCGGCTTTGACGATAGGAATACCACGATGTCTTACCGGCATCAGTCAGACCTCCTGGTCATTCTTTTGCAGAAAGTCAGTCAGTGTTTGTAATAAACAATCAACATATATACCTGCTTTAAATAGTCATGAGATACGGTCTATTATTCAGAAGCAAGCCTTCGTCTGAAAAAAAATATCCAGCGTTAAAAATTATTTGATTATTGAAGCTGGATATTTTTTTCACAGACGAAGGCTTGCTTCTGAATATCATAGCTGATGCTTGTATTTTCAATTTTGACGACTTGTACATGTACCAAATGGACAATCGAAGAGTCAGTCTGTCAAAATACCTGTACCCATTTGGACAATAAGCAGGTTACTATATGGGAAATACGACTAATGGCCGCCAAATGAGGAACGGTACAGGTGTAAGAGAAACACGGCGGTCTTCCGATATGAGTGTGAGTATGCTCACCCAGCCCTGACACTGGCGTCTGAAAAGGGTCACTTGAATATCAAAGTCCGTCCTGGCTAAAGCATATGAGACCGAACACTGGTCTAGGGGAACCACCGGTGCCAGGGCCCGTATCGGCATGCCATTCAAGGGAGAGAGAGAGAGAGAATTAAGGTTTAACGTCGCGTTCAGCAATATTTCAGCTATATAGCGACGATCAAACAAAATTCTAAGTATTTAAGTTAACAACTTAGTAATCCAATACATACACACCTTAAAAGTTATGCCACAAACCGATTTCTCTCAAATAACCTGAGACACAGTCCTCCCTCACCCGACCAAAAAGATCTTCTGAAGCAGTTGATCGATAAAACGAATCTCTTACAATCCTAAAATCTATGCAGTCGATAAGAATATGTTTCACTGTGAGATCTTCGTGACATGGAATACACCTTGGAATTGGCTCTTTTTTATGACCGTGTATGGCCGATTCTACATCGCCTGATCATGGCTTGATCGAAATGTTTTTGGCTGTTCAGATGAGTATAGCCTACAGTTTTTTTGAACTCCTGAAGTTTGCTATCATTCACAGCATTCCATATAGATTGAAACAGCTTTCTCACATAACGACAGATAGAGGGTCTGAAATCGCTATATGAGGTTCCAACAGGATCAACCTCATTACCTAGGGCTGCCTTAGCCATTCTGTCAGGCTCAGTATTACCTTTGATGCCAACGTGAGTAGGCAACCAACAAAACACAATATCAGTCTGTTGATCAAATATAAAGTCATATAATTGTAGAATATTCAAGACGGTGGGATGAGATGAAGCTCCACTTTTAATCCCTTGGCGGCATGACAGTGAATCTGATAATATGACATATTGTTTTTCCTTTTAGTGGACCCAATACCTTCCAAAGTCGACAATACAGTTTTTGCTTCTGCAGTGAATATCGAACTTGTACCTGGTAGTCGAAGGGTTCTAGTTTTGGAACTAAAGATAGTAGCACATGCTACTCTCTCACCATCTTTAGAACCATCTGTATAAATAGCCTGATGTGATCTGTATTTTTCTCTCTGTAGACCAAAGTCTTGTGTATACACAAGCTGGCTCGTGTTTGCCTTTTTGTATTTCGTTAGTGTAATATCTACTTCTGGTTTAGCTAGCTGCCATGGTGGAATTGGTAAGAGCTTATTAGGTGAAATTTGACTAAGCTTAATACCAGCTGCTACAATGTGTGGTTTCATACGAATTCCAAGAGGTGGAATAATGAAGGGTTTCTTTTAATAGAAATCCACGAACTGAGATTTGAAAACACAGTTATATGCAGGATTCGGGTGATTTTATCGCAATATTGTGATATATTGCAGTGACAGTTTAATTCTACGAAGTTCTAAAGGAAGTTCATCTGCTTCGACATATAAGCTTTCTTTAGAGGATGATCTAGTTTTGCCATGTTTGACTTACTTGCACCGTTGTAAACAATAGAGCCATAATCAAGTTTGGAACAAACACGTGATCGATGTAAATGGAGAAGTGTTTGCTGATCTCCTCTCCACTTATAGTTGGCAACTACCTTCAACAAATATAGAGCTTTCGTGCACTTAGCTTTCAAGCAATTTATATACGATAAGAAAATTCATCGGTGGTCAAACAAAGTTCCTAAGAATTTGACCTCTTTTACTACCTTGATCTCAGTTCCATCTAATGTAAGTACTGGATCTTCGTGCTGGAAATACTTTCTGTAAAAGTGTATACAATATGTCTTGGCTTTGGAGAATTTAAAGCCGTTTTCTAGACACCATTTCTGAATTCTATTTAGAAAAAAGTCGTAATATTCTCTGAATTTTGTGTAGACTTTTTCCACTGCACGAAATGTTGAAATCGTCTACAAAGAGTGAACCATCAATTGATTTATTCAAAACTACCGCTAAGCTGTTGATCTTGATACTAAACAGAGTAGTAGACGAAATACTGCCCTTTGGGACACCCTGATCCTTTTGAAAATGATCAGACATGGTTGTACCCAACCGAACTTGGAATTGTCTATTATTCCAAAAGTTGAATATGAAAATGGGTAAACGGCCCTTTAATCCCATAGTATGGAGGTCTTTTAGAATCCCGTATTTCCATGTAGTATACTAGAGTTTTTCTAAATCAAAAAAGATGAAACCTACATGTTCATTCTTGGCGAAAGCATTCTTGACATATGAATTTAATCTGACTAAATGGTCAATGGTACTTCTATTTTTTACGGAAACCAGCTTGAATATCAGTAAGTTTCATTTCAGTTTCTGGGTACCAAAAAGGCGATCATTTGTCATGCGTTCTATTGTTTTACAAAGACAGTTAGTCAGTGAAATCGGACGATAAATAGCAAGGTCTGTGTGGTTGCGGCCAGGATTTGGTACTGGTATAAAAATGGCATTATGGCATGACGGTGGAAAGTCTTCTCTTATCCAAAATCTGTTGAATATGCGTAATAAATTTCGAGAGAAGATTCGGGTAGATGTTTCAAAAGTTGAGAATGAATATTATCAGAGCCTCAAGCAGAATCGTTAGCTTTTGTGAGAGAAGCATGGAGTTTCTCAAATGTATGCACATGGACTTCAACAATAAAAGCGTATCAGGGATACAAATCCTGACATGAAAATCAATTTGGTTCTTGAGATGCATGTAGATATGATGCAGTCAGAATATTATCCTGTGGGATCATGCGAGTTCTTGTCAGTACCTCGGCATCTCTTTCCACCGTCATGACATGTTGCGTTTAATTCTGTTCGCCCGACAAACCAAACTCGACCTGGTATTATGTCATTGTATGATAAATCATATCAGGGCCTGGGTACTGGCATACCAATGAACAATACGGATTCGGAACAGATATGAATGTTTCCATCTGACAAGCCTAATTGCAGCTCATCCAGTTATAACCACATATACGTGTGGTAAACAAATATTAATTTCAGTGTTTTGATCTCTGATCTTTATTAGGCACTTGCCAATGTTATCATTAACCCAGTCCGGCCTGGTTTTTGGGGACCTCTCCAGACCTGTGGGGCGTAATTTCGACCCTTCACCACCCGTAAATATTTTTCTTACCCCTTGAGCTAGGAAGCTGAACGTACCACACTATACCCTTGGATAACACTGCCAAAAATAGGGTACTTAAATAAGTTTTTTTACCTCAATTCTAGATAAATTACCTTAAAACAAGAAATGTTTTCTTAGTTTGTTCCATTTTGTCAGATTTATCTTATTTTAAGAAAAATTATCTTAAATAGGATTTAATTTTACCAGATATATCTTATTATAAGAAAAGTTATCTTAAATAAGATTTATTTTTACCAGATGTATGGCGTGATAAGAAAAGTTATCTTAACTGAGATATCTTTTCTGTGATTTGTCTCCTAAAAATGTAAGATCGTGAATCGAGTGGAAATGGATCGCTACACTAATAGTATGAACCTGTGGTTTCCTGAAAGAAATTGGTCATCGTCAATTTGTAAAAGTTACTGTTACAATTTGCCTAAGATATACATAAAATTATATCTTCTATTTGAGTGAGGAACATATTTTTGTAATGTAGTATTTTTATGTGTAAGTCCACCTTCACGTGCGGTTATGGTTTTCATATGGGTTCATGTATTTTGCCGCCATTTTCAACGGAAGATTTCATGTTCTCTCACAATTCTCGCGAATTATGTTGGTATCCAGGTACATTATTGAGGAAACTCAACTGAGCCTCTCAATGGATCATTCTACAGATGAATGAGAGTAGTATGTTGCTCAATGTGTTCAATGAACTGAGCGAAAACGTCGAAAATGAGATTTGCTTCCTTTGGGAGTGGATTTACAGATATACAACAACAACAACAACAACAACAACAAATTGGGAAACATAAAGTAGATCCTAGGGGCTTCTGTTGGTGAAAGTGCGGACCTGCAGATGTGTTTCGTCGTTTTTGTCTACCTGAACACAGGCAATTAGAAAGTAAGTTTAAGATTGTGACATTGGTTTCAAAGCAAACACGAAAAATATATGTATAAAAAGCAAAGATACAAGCTCGACCTCCCATGTGTACAGAAATGTAGAAACATATTTCCAAGAAAAGCTTCGCCCATGTCGAAGAGATATAAGAATACTTGCACATTTTTATATAGCTAATCAAATTATTTAATATTTACACTATAATGGAAAAAAATGAAAATGTGTCTTTGAATTCTCCAAAAGTATTTTGGGGTTGAATAAGCTTATTCATTATACATGTCAGATATGCCTTCAAACCAAAGTCATTGCATCAAGCCAGTGACTGCAGTCTATTCAGGAAACATGTCTTTGAAATGTAAATTGGTGGCACGTACAATCTTGACTGGCAGAAACTTTTGGGGCTTTCAGTATTTTAATAAAACATCAGATCTGGATTCTACATCGTATGCAGTGTATTGATTCCTCCAGTGTTTCATAGTTCTTTCCTTCAGCTTTGGAAGAATATTCATATATGAACTTGGGTGTATGCTTTAGCTTGTAAGACCTTGCAACCCGGTCTGCGACTAAACATTGGGACTTTCTCTACCACAAGCACCTGATGAGGGCAAAGGCTGGGCAATTCTATTTGAACAGTTTAGGTGTTTTTACTATCAAGAGTGCAATATGCTGTTATATTTGTAATGTCTATGGAGAATTGAAGATGACAGATTTTCAAAATTTTGAGAATTATCCATCATATCTTCGGTGTTTGGCCGTTTTGTATGGTTTTAAATATATCAGTCTATTGTCATATAATACAACTTCGACATGGGCGAGAAATGTTGTGCAAATATATTTTAGTATTACTGCTATAAGTGGAAAGAAATACTTGTCAAGGAGAGGCTTTCAGGATGAATGTCAGAACAAAGGCCTTAAAATATTTAAAATAATTTCTTTATTTATCTGTTTTACATATATGACTTACTTTTGCCCTTCAATTGCATGATGATGGGTTGAAAACGACGTTAAATTCTATTCACTCACTCATACTTCAATTGCATGACATTATTTTGATCATGTTTTTATTTTGCATGTATAATGTTAACTGTAACGAGCATATATTCATGTTCAGTTTTTGGCAGAAATATGATATAAAAAAAGAAAAGTAGTTAAAAACGTTAATTGGATTGTAGGAAAATATTTGAAGTGTCACTGTGGAGCTCGTTTTATTGATCCTGTGTGAAATTGCGGCGTGGCTGAAATTATTGGGATACCTCTTCTACATGCATACACTTTTGCATCTATTATGTGAAGACTATTCACTACATGGATCATCTGAATAAAATTTCCCCATCTTTAAAATATTTTTTTTTGTCATTTAATTTGATTAAATGTTGTTTAGCATGTTTTTCTTAATTAAGTAAATGTTGCTAGCTCAAGATCCCTTTGTTGAATTTACAATGTAAGATAATTTATCTTGAAGATTGTATACATGTTTTCTTGAGTAAGAATATTTAACTCAACAGCATTGAGAAATATTGTCTTATCCAAGTTAACAGCTTTGAGAAATATTTTCTTATCCAAGTGGTCAGTTTTTCTTGAACAAGATAATTATCTGGAATAAGTCTAATATTCTTACCCCACTCCAAAAATATCTTACTTTAGATTTCATAGCAAGATAAATTATCTTACTGAAGAAAAAATAAGATTTTTTTTCTTAAATGAGTAAAAAGCGCCAAGATAATTTTTCTTAATTAAGATCTTCGAATAAGATTTGTGAATCTTGAATAAGATAAATAAACTTATAATTTTCTTATCCAAGGAAATATCCATAAGTAAATTATTCTTACCCCACTCCATGATAATTTATCTTATTTCAAGATGATTTTTTCTTAAAATAAGTTTTTTTTTCTTGTTTTAAGTACCCTATTTTTGGCAGTGAAGGCTCTACCAGAAAATGTAACACAAATCCAGATTGCCGCTTTGATGACGTCACAGTGACATCATTTTCAAACAGGCATTTTTGGTCGATTTTTCGGTCAGATTTTTGGATTTTTTTAATCATGTGTTTTCGTTCCAAAAACTGCATGATAAATTGGGAAATAATAGTCTGATGTGAAATAAGATAGATATTGCCCAATTTTTGGCGAAGAAAAGTAGGAATTTGGAAGAAAATTGACTAAAATACCACTTTTTTGGACACTCCACATGGCCGCCATCTTTAATTTACCCATGACCCTCTACTCGGGGCGGGGGGAGTATGCAAATAGGCTCAAAAATATTACCGAAATATTGTAAACTAAAAAGTCGCGAAAGGTCAGCTTTTATTTTGTCGTTCCGGATACACGGAAGAAAGTTTAGTTAGGGAAATAATGCACCCCCCCCCCCCTCGCCCCAGTTCAGGTAGGAATAAACATTGGCATTGGGATGGAAGTTTGGTTACTCCATATCTCGGCTGTAGCCAGTGTTGCTCATTTGTTATGCCTTTTTCGATTTTCACACCAGGAGTATTCCATTTTAGAAGGGGAACATTCCGCCATATACCGACCGTCACAATTTGAAGACTATATTATATAATAGCCTGGATGTTCCGCCATATATGCTCCAGTTTGGGATTGCTGTTTCTAACCATCGACGGCCTGACAATCTGACAATGCAAATCTGCAATAAGGCCAGAGCACTTTTAACATTCAACCACTCCATTCTGTACATTAACGAGAGATGCAGCGTTCGTCGTCCTTCTGGATATAAATCTATCGCGGGGCTTCTTCTGAAATGAACCAGTCAGTAAGCCCGATCAGCCAACCTGTTCATCCAATCGACTGAGAGGTTTGAGTTTGGACTGGTTTGAATTCCATCTCCGGTTTAGAAGGGAAGACTGTCCGGTAGGAGAGAATGTCTGATTTTTTTAACTATCAACTCAGATGAAACGCTTTTTCCTAAAGAGGAAGATATGAATAGGAATTGATTCCTGTGACATTCTATCGTTTCGCATCTGCCAAACTTGTAAGGTTGAACCCGTAAGCGGATGCTATCGCAAAATCCTAATCCTTCGGATATCGACATGCAAATTCAAAACCGCCTCGAGGGATGAAATACACGGAATTGTAAAATTGTAAGGCAAAGACCTGGGAACTCATTCGAATCACAAAATGGTCCAGAAAAACAACAATTTTCTATCTGGACTTGTGAAGACTGGAATTTACAACGATTATTATGGATTAAGATAATACTGATCAGCGATACGGATTTTATATTTTTGGAACATTATGATGTCTTGTCAACATCATTGAAAACTGTTGACCGCTTCTCTCTTGCCGGAAACTAGCCTATGTTTATGTATACTATGATTGTTTTTTTTTAATTTGGTGCTAATACTGGAATATGGAATAGGTCTTTGGATTATGAACGCGGATGTTCTTTAATGGACGACGACTGAATTATGAATGGCGGAATAGACGCTTGTAATTAATATTTTTCTCGCCTGAATCACTTGCAGGATCTTATGCATTTTTCAATGATTTCAACGTCGCTAAACAGTTTTTCATCCATAAGGCATTGCTATAGAGCTCCTTTCTTCCATGTTCGTAAACTCAGCGATAAATGGTCTCAATCCTATATCGGAAGACGGCCGTACGGCGTGCAGGATATCTGACGCAATTTGCGATCACTAAAGGAATTATTGACTGTTCTGCTAAAAACTTGGATGAGTGAGCTCAGTTTTAATTCAAATCGCGATGAACCAGCAAGGCACTTTCCAGTCAAGTTGCGTCTCTGTTTCTTCAAAGAAGCACATCTTCAAAGAAACTTGGAACCAGACATCCGTCAATCATCCTATGGAACACTGAGGACAGCACAAAAGACCCAGATAGGACGCTTATGCTTATGCAATGTTAAGTTCCTGTTATGTTGCTTCTCAGCAAAATGCATTGAAGCAACAGGAACCTGTGCCCACAGATCCGGATGCAATTGTATGTACATCAAAGACCTGATTAGTTTGAGATGACAATCAGCAACTATTCAACAATATAAAATATCCTGAACAGAAACAAAACATTTTGCGTGGTTGGCTCAGAGCACTGATGTCGATGACACTGCTTTCGTGATCCTTAAGCAGACTTGATAAACTTTGTTGACACTGGCAGCGTTGATGGCCGATATGCATTGTGTCCTGACGACATTCAGAGCTGTTGATTAGAGAAATAGTCGGAGAGCTTTCAAGGATTTCAAAGTTTTGTTAGTCGCCTGCGTCTAAAAATGTATTTTTATCTTGCACAGCGATCCGGTGAAATGTGTTTTTCGCGCAAATACCTACTTTAAACGCTCTTTACCTTGAGAAAATGTTCGCCAAGTCAATCAAATGTGAATCGGTGGGAACGTTAATGAATTTGTGTCATTATTTTCTCCTAATTAGGTAAGGAGGTAAAAACGTGTGATGTTCGTGTCTTAACATATCGTTTTATTTGAATCGCGTGTCATTTGCGTTGAATTATTTTTTCGTTGCCTTAAATTATCGTTTTGTATGGAAATTCCTTTCGTTTGATTGTCCATATTTTCAATTCGTTGGGTTTATCGTTCCGTTTGCTGAAAGTCGTCCCGCTTCTAAAAGCGTCTGGGAAGCCGTGAGTGCTCGAATTTAACCTGTATTTCTTTCTGATAGATACAGTGATAAATAGAAGCGTATAGTCCGTCATTCGTAATTCAGCCGTCGTCCATTAAAGAATATCCGCGTCCATGACTTTTTAATTTCCGGGTTCCAGCGTATTGTTTCGTTTAAACCTTGTTTGGTTAGCGTTAATTATTGTTTCGTTATATTGTTTTGTTGGGAAAATCGCACATACAAGAATTACAAGCATCTATTCCGTCATTCATAATTCAGCCGTCGTCCATTAAAGAATATCCGCGTTCATAATCCAAAGACCTATTCCATATTCCATATAACAGTATTAGCACCAAATTCAAAAAGACAATCATAGTATACATAAACAGAGGCTAGTTTCCTGCAAGAGAGAAGCGGTCAACATTTTTCAATGATGCCGACAAGACATCATGATGTCCCAAAAATGTAAAATCGATATCGCTGATCAGTATTCTTAATCCATAATAATCGTTGTAAAGTCGTCATCTAGAGAATGATGTATCTCAGTCACGCTTTGATTGTGGTTGTTCATATGCGCACCATGAGGATCTTGAAGTACACGGATTCATGCGGCCCCTAGCCCTGGGTTAAGCGGAATTAGATACAAGTTACGAAACGTAACGCCATAGATCTTGCACACTACGTTCGTATTTTGCTATCAGCATGCGATATATATCGCCAAATTTGAGAAACTTTGAGTGGAAGCGCTTGGTGGAATAGCCCTGTTTTATAAGTTTCTGCAACAATGTTTTGTGGCGTTGATTAAAATCGTCACATTTAACACAGGATCTTGCAAATGCTACTAGGCGAGATATGTATACGCCATATGCAGGTCCCACTGGAATATTACTATCCAGAAAGGGATAGTTTACGATGTCAAAATTGTAATCATCTCTTTTGTCATAAAGTCGACGAGAGTGAATGCCCG
The DNA here is from genome assembly GCA_036873755.1 of Hanleya hanleyi. Taxonomy (NCBI): domain Eukaryota; kingdom Metazoa; phylum Mollusca; class Polyplacophora; order Lepidopleurida; family Hanleyidae; genus Hanleya; species Hanleya hanleyi. The sequence goes on from JAVTVY010042156.1 coordinate 130,296, forward strand.
CTTCATTTTTGTAAAGAAATAGATCTAAATATGATGTGCCTGTAGGGCTATCTGTAGTTTCCTTCAAATCCAGTGAAGGTGAATATATGTCCTTCACTGCGTCATTTATATAGCGATTATCCACAGCGAGAAGATCGTCTATATAGCGTTTGGTGAATGAGAAGGAACGGGCTTTGAATGGATCGGTTTTTGAAAGCGCCTGCATATAGTCATATTCATAAGAGAACAGATACAGGTCAGCCAACAGGGGTGCACAATTAGTATCCGTTGGAATACCTATATGCTGCTGATATATTGTGTTGCCAAATTTCACATAGATATTTTTAATGAGAAATTCAACAACTCTATAAACAAAGAAACAATCCATGAATGATATCTCTTGTATGTAGTAGAGCTAAAGAATGCTTTATGACTTCCGAAATCCAAGCATCATATCAATAAGGAAAATACAGCGAAACCTGTTAATTATAACCATGCTGGAGACCATATTATAAAATCGGATTTGACAGGGTTTTGTTTGATAAAGGTTCGAAATTCTTTAAATTTAAGTATTGTGATCAAGGATAATGATGGTATTCAGAGGTTGGTCGGTTTACCCAGGTGACGGTATTCACAGGTTTCACTGTAACATGAAAGATGTTGCGGAATCAAAAAAAGGCCTCATAGACTCCGACATCTATATATTATTATTCACGTACAGTGAACGGCAGTTCAGAATCCCCTCTCCCTAACCTCTTTGATAATGTGGACATACAATTACTTGTTAAGGTTACTGAAACATCAGCTACGTGACAAATACTGGAGTTCACCAACACATACTACAACGTATTGCGTGTACGTGCTTGAATTTCCGTATCATTGTATCCGGCATTGCTGGCAATGTCCAAAGGTATTGGTGTTCTTGTTGTTATACACCCGACAAAAATATCAGCATAACTGACCGCTATCTTCTCTAGGGTCCAAACTATCCACATCAGCGTGACAGGATCTTTTTATCATCATACCAGATAGATTATTTCAGAATTATGGGGATATATCATAATTAAAGCCTACATACTGTCATTATCTCGTCGTCTGCACTGATATAGAAATCGAGATGTGTAAAATCAGTACGTGGCTCCTTGTTGTGATACTAGTTTGCTGTATTGGCTGTGCGTCTGCCACACAGCTGAACGTCACAAGCTTAGAGCAAATCCTAAGTGATTCAAACGAATACCTGTTAGCAAAGCTTTCAGATTTCTTGAACACACGACGTCTCATAGATCGCCAAATTCTCCAAAATGCAGAAGAAATGGGAGATACACTTGTTCATTTAGGAAAGCGCCTGGAGACTTTTGAGGATGCCAACAGAAATCTGACGAGTCGTATAATCAAACTCGAGAGACAGGTTCAGAAACTTGGACGTAAGATTTATCCTATAATGGTTTAACCAAAAATGTGGTCTGCTCGTTAAAGCTGATTATCCCCCATTCTTGCCTACTTTATATATTTGTTCGTTTTTGCAGAAAGATAAGATAGCTATTCTTATATATGTGATATCATGCCAGGTATACTTCGATTGTATTAGAATTTTCCTACGGGAGTGTCCATATGGCGGTCATGAAGGTCGTGAAAAACTTCGCATTCTCATTATGTTCACATGATTCTACTAAACACATTAGGCTTTGTATATTTAATGAGATTTAGGCCTATATCCGAAATAATATTTTTCCAGTTTTAATTTATTATTTTTTGCAGAACCGGTGGCCTTTTCCGCACAAGTGACTACTTCTTTGGCAAATATACAACGCAATCAAGTGATTGTGTTCGGAACTGTTCTATCAAATGCCGGTGAAGCTTACAATGCAAGTTCCGGCAATTTCGTAGCCCCCGTCACAGGATTGTATCAGTTCTATGTAAGCATTCTTTCTTGGGTGGAAAAGAGTATCGAGACCCAGCTGATGGTGAATAGAGAAGTGCGAATGCAAACGTATTCATCGGGGAATGCCCATTTTCAAGGGTCACTAGGTTCAAACACCGTTATACTCAAGCTTCTAATTCACGATACAGTCTGGGTACAAGTGCATGAAAACCGTGGAGATTACGTTCACCATGGCTGGAGCACATTCTCGGGGAACCTGTTGATGGCAGATTTGTAAAATACCGCCTATATCGACATGAATTGTAAAGTGGATCAACATTCATCGTCGAACACAATTTATTGAATTATAAGTTGAATATGCGACAAGACAGATCGGACAGTACCGACTGAGCCGTTATTTGGTTCTAAAGGTTGGACCACCATGGCAAATGCAACTTTAAATACCCTCCCTCTGATTCGTGTAATAAATGCATCCTGATAGTTCAGTCTGATTCAGCATGATAGTACTACACCTCGACTGCTAGTGATTATTTCTATGGGTGTTTATATTCTTCGTTCGCTTCAGCTTGGGATTTGGTGGCATGACCCAATATGACCAAAGTCTGTCAATATAGGCGATTCAACAATACACAGCCAGACTTATACATGTACGTACCTGCCTGACATGTATCAGTTACGATCGAGCACCGTGAAAAGGGTTGAATGAATATTTCGCCGACTAGTCATTCAGTGTATACTGCCTTGAAATACCTAGAGAGTAAGAAATACACCTGCTCGTGAGAAAACCCTAATCTCAAAGTATCTGAAGTTGTGTAATCATTAATAATTATGAGTATCACGAATGTTCTCCGACAAGAGCAGAATGTCGATAATTTCAACGGATGTTTCAGCGATGCAACTAAAATCAGTATCAATGATTCGCTACTTCGTTCTTTCCTTTCAAATGTTCACTTTATTTGATATATGTCCAGCTACTCGTTTATCGAGGGCTGTATGTCACACAGTTATAAGACACATGTATATTTTTGGAACATATCAGATGTAGATAGCGAAATGATATGGAATTACAAGCGTCTAGTCCGTCATTCATAATTCAGCCGTCGTCCATTAAAGAATATCCCCGTCCATAATCCAAAGACCTATTCCATATTCCATATATATATTCCCTTATACGTGTTGTAATTAGCACCAAATTCAAAAAGACAATCATAGTATACATAAGCATAGGCTAGTTTCCTGCAAGACAGAAGCGGTCAACAGTTTTCAATGATGCCGACAAGACATCATGATGTTCCAAAAATATAAAATCCGTATCGCTGATCAGTGAATACAGGAATACACATTCTCTGTCTCTCGTTATTCACTTCCTTAACTTTTCAACAAACAGGCCGACATCTCTCAAATTCCACCATGATATCATCGTCAACACATATCGTATACAAAAATTGGGGTGAGTAGTTCAAAGTTCAACATCACTGGGGCTTTAAAATCAGGAATTCCTCGAAATTCATATCTTATTCGAGTGGATACATCAGTGGGAGTCGATATGCCAGGTTCTGAAATTATCAAGCTCAAATGTCCTCCTCCCAAAAGAAGAGGTTACCCAAAACATTGTCTGTGCCATTACTCCAGTCCAAGAATGTGAAATGTGATCAAATTTCCGGAATATCTCACGCTTGTGACGAAGAAAAAACCTGTTGATGTCAAAATGTTAAAAGTCACGGTTACTGAAGATAAAAATCAGGAAAACCATTGAAGATCGCATTATTAAGAGTGAAAAGCGATGTGATGGGTAACAAGATTGCGGTCAACGATCAAGGTCACTGACCACCATCTCGGGTGCCCTTTTGAACTTTGTCTTCTTTTAGGTTACACACAGTGACCTTGATACCGTTCTGACGAAGTTCCGTGACATTTCGACCAACACCGTGATCGTACGGTCCTGACAGACGGCCCAAACAGACACGGTTATTGAAATTATAGTAAGATTAGTCTTATTTCCACCTGTTCTCGCTAGTGTGCCTAAGCTAAACTTTACTCTGAGGACAAACAAACTCGATGAGATTTTATTCCCAAAAGTAAATGCGTATTTCATTGAGTCACCCAAATTCCAGTTCATTTGAGCAGGGCATGTCACTCTTTTACCTCATATTCAAAGCAGATATAACTATTCGGTTATAGCCTGATATTTTGCTTCAAGGAGTACGCTGTCGTTGCAATATATTATACCGTAGATGACTACATGTGGAATCGGACAGAGAAATAAACTAGACCTCATAAAGAGGATGGGTTCGTCGTCAAAACTGGTCCCGAAATCGTACCGGCGAGGAAACATCGAACTATAGCACTTGGAGATACACTGGTAACCATTGAACGGTGCCGAGAGTTCATGTAGAACAACCAAAATGCATTCGTTGAACTCACAGTAACACGCAGGACTGACTCATAGATTAACAAAAACTCACAGTAACGTACAAGACTGAATCATAGATCAACAAAGACTCACAATAACACAGAAGACTGACTCATAGATTAACAAAGACTCACAGTAACACACAAGACTGACTCATAGATTAACAAAGACACAGTAACACACAAGACTGACTCATAGATTAACAAAGACTCACAGTAACACACAAGACTGATTCATGGATTAACAAAGACTCACAGTAACACACAAGACTGACTCATAGATTAACAAAGACTCACAGTCACACATTAGACTAAATCATAGATTTTATGCAATAACGTAGCTCATTGTGCCGATTAGGTTTTTTTTAATATTCAACTGATTTGTAACGAGAAATTTTCCTGTGAATTGTTTATCCTTGTAAATATTATAATTTTGTATTTTTTTCTGATTTCGAAATCTAATTTCTTTAATATCAAACACAAACAATTGAATTGTTTTATAAATGAGTTCTCCGAGCATACCAGATGTTGTTGTCCATCGGTATTTGATGCATGTCCTGTTCTTCTTACAGCAGACGGACAAACGGCTGAAATATTTCTGAGAATGTCGTTATATAGAGTTCCATGCCGGACAGCAATATTTGATGACCAAATGCTGCCTAGTATTTTGATGACTAAATGCTGCTGAGAAGCATCAAGTTGCGCCGATTTATCGCGGCAACACTAATATGGAACAGATTTGATATCAAAATCTCTGTTCAGATATTATTTTGTAAAAGACTTATCGCTTCAGTCCATTTAAAGAAGTCATGACTATCGATCATTAATGGTCTCATAAGACAAAAATGAGCACACACTGTATTGAATCAAAAAGTTTTTCAAAGGATTTTACCATAGTGTATTCTCGAACGCAAATCAGCAATTTTAATGCGAGCTCAAAAGTTCTTGCGAGCATATACAATGGACGCAATTTGAAGTGGTTGCGGCTGGCTACCAAATGTCTGAGCCGAAGTTGAATTCTAACAATAAAGTCGAAAGGTTTTGAAAAATTCAGTTATTCTGGAACGCGAGGTCGATTCATATATCAATAATCACCATAGGTTGCATGATGAATATATCGTTAGAACATCAAACGGACTCAGATGCGTGAGCGTCAAGCTGTGACAAATAGCTGAGTAGATCCATTTGCAGGAAAGATAATTTGAGTTTCAGGTTAAGCTATACTAGTGAAAGAGAGAGTATGTGTATAACCTTGGTGCACTGTGCGTGGGGAAAACGGAGAGAAGATGTACGATCTGACAATGCCTGTAGCTAATTGTTTGTTATCCAATTATGACTGAAACTATATATACGTGCCGAGAACAAATCTTATATCTAAACTCAATATTTCCCTTTATTATTTACTTGCCATGTAACTATTAAGATACACAATGGACTGTCCACGTTGTGAGTGTTTTGGACCTTAATTAGGCACGCGCCAATGCTGACATGTAAGTGCTATAGTGCAGGAAAATTCGACTATTGCTTGATGTCCGTTTCATTCAGCGTTTTCTGATAACACAGTCTGTCGGATACGATCACCGGGGCATCCCGTTTGCAAAGGGTACAACGAGGAACGTTCTGTATTTTCAAAAGTTTGAGCAAAACTACAAGAATTGAGCGATTGTACTCAAAAACATTCTGAGGAAGGTAGCTAAAGATTCACGAGCTGTTTCTAACAAGTGTCGGGTCCGACATTCAATAGTCAGCTGTCGTCCACATAGAATTCCTGCATCCACAATCGAAAACCATGACACATTAAAATTACACAAATATCATCAAACTCCAGCCAGACATCAATTTAAAATATATGTAGCAACATATTAGAATCTTGAAAGAGAGACGAGGTTGTGTCAATGACTGTTAATCTGGTCACCTTCACGATATCACACGGCCCTCATAACCGATTTAAAGCAGAATCAATTTACATGAGTAGAAAATCAAAGTTGATGTGATAGCTCCGCGAACGTAAGAAAGAAATATTGCGAGCGTTAGATGTAAACGACGCCTTGAAAATGCAAAAAGTTAGTACAATGCAACCCCAGAATACTACTTTGCAACGCCCGACGCCGCCTTTAGTATACCGTGTTCACACTTTTAACCAATGTCTTTGTACGGGATGCGAAGCTTTGAATCAATGAACTATATTGTCACTATAGTACATGCAAAGTTTCAAATCAGAATATGTATCGAATAATGGAGGTCATATATTGAACCAATGGTCAGTCGTTAGCCTAATCTGTACCAGTGATAGATACTTACAGAAAGTGTTTTGCTTGGAGAAAGGAAAATTACCAAGCTGTTAGTATGACGACACCGAAAATAAACAGAGAACGGAGTAGTTACAGTATGGTTATAAATATTAATTCTTTAGTTTCTTGTGTGTCGTGTGCAAATGTATGTTTCGTATAGGGTACAAGTTTTGACCGCATCAGTATTTGCTACGTCACAGAAAAACCTCTGTCCATGAACGGGGTGAGTGTCAGTCCTTTCTAACCTATAATATGACTTTTCGTATAACTTTTGTCCACAAATGGTCCGGTCTTTGCAGACAACATTTCTGTTGACCGTATGGTCAAATTAAAGGACCCATAGACATTCATGGTGCGCACGAGACTCACAGGGTACGACATGTGAACGTAAAGGTCACGTCAAAACAGAAGCCGTTACCAGGCATAACTGTTGATTTATTTGATTATTTCGACATATTTTCTGGGTACAATTGTTTGTGTACAAATTTACCACTGGGACGTCTTACATACATAGTCAAAACCCTAGAATGCTTCGCAATCTTGCGGTTTTGATACGGTATCAAAGACCTGCTAGCGGTAATTTAGTACACATCTATGTGTCAGTTGTAAACCCTTAATCACAGTTTACTATAGAACTTGCCTCTATACGTGATGTACAGAGAGTCATATTAGCGAAAAAGCAATATTTTAGGTGGAAACATGTGCGTAATTCTATTCATAACAACACCTATTTCTGAAATCTTGGTATTGAAGAAATTGTTTAGTGGACCATTAAACAAACTACCCGGACTGCTGGAATTTATACCGACCTGGAGACCGATAAACATTTTACTATTCGGACCGACTGATTAGAGAGAGCGTCACCTGGGAGCTTGCGTGGTAATCGGCATGATATCATTCCCCTGTTCTTAAAACAGATTTACAATCTCGTAACAGATGTTTTGGCGCAAATAAATACTTATCCAAGTGTTGTGCGGTTTAACTAGCCTCAAAGTAAACAATAAGTACTTCTGACGATTGATATCTAGAAACGAAGTCCAGCGGTTTCGTATGACCTTCTGAGCCCCCAAACCCAATTATGTATCAAACAATTTCGAAACATATGGGCTATTTTCCGGTAAGATAATACTCTACGAGGCCTGGAGGGGATCATGACCCCAACCAAACTTTCCGTGCTATCTCCAAGACGACAAACACAAATAAGAGCTGACACTCCGTGATCAACTCGACTGTACGTGATTGATCTGAAATGTTCTTCTGATACGGAGAAATAATGATTAATTGTGTCTGTAAAACAACCAGTGAACCAACCTCAGTTTTGCCAGGGTATAGTCAATAGTTAGACTGAAATCAACCCGTTCAAGCTTGTCGATTACTAGATAGGTGCTGGGAATTCCCTGGACAACCCGTAACGTTACCCAACCATCAATTTTGCTCCGGCTTTCGGCTCTCAATTATCTGGTGCCAGAATCAACCATTCATTAAGTGGGATATAGTTTCTGTTTCATTCACTCGCTCTACTCAACCTGAAACGGACAAAGTATGTAAACATATAGGCCTATATCATCCGAGATAACGGCTTGGGGATGCATGGAGTTGAAATCAAATGTTAGTGATTAGGAATCTCCGACAGAAATGGATGCGGTCGCTTTGGATGTTTTTACCCTGCAGTTTCGCCCTCTGTTGGATTATTGTCTCACTCCGAGCCGGCCAGTGTTTAGTTGTATTTAAACAAGCGATGATCAATTTTGATGTGTAGTAAGAACACACCGTAAGCGATCACGTGCCTTAGCGATTCGCCGTCTTTAATTCACAACACTATTTCAAATTAAAATCCAAAATCAACCTAGGAAGAGAAGAACAATTATTTTATTATTGGGGGAATGGAACACGTGAGTTCATCTACTCTGAAGCCCGGGACTGTAACGATTCGACCAGGCAGCTGTTACACATATTAACTAGAGGAATCATGTGGCGAATGGCGGCTAACTATGCTGTTACAGAGCAGTCCAATCGTTTTGATATATTTCTATGTTATCAAAATATGACATTTTCAACCAAAGCAATGGTTCAATATCACTTAGCATCAAACCCAACGAAGTAGGGTAGCAAAACAAAATTATCATCAATCTATATTTCTGCCACCTAATCTCCCTAATTTTTTGGTCATGAACTGTTTGTTGCTATTTTGAATCAAAATGTCACTCAGATTCTTCGGAGTATCTTACATCCTTTCACATGAATAGCAAATACATAATACTATGATATTCCGAGATTTTAACAAAATTCACTTTATAGTTCTTTATAAATCGAAAAAATAAAAATACGATAGACTATTGGGCAGTTCGAGCCTGCAGTGTTCAACGTAACTTAAGTCCTGGCCTATATGACGTCGTCACGCCATCTACCAGCGAGGCGGTGAACTGAAACTCACGCGATTCACCTTATTCAGGAATGATATGACATCAAACGAGCTGAATCGCAGATGGAGGGATTTGTTTTGCGAGTACACAAAGGATTGGACATGTTAAATACAGATTTCAGCTGAATACTGGAACATTGGTCCGGTGATGCGGTTTTACGATAGGAATACCATGAAATCTTGACGGCATCAGTTGGACTTACTGAGCCTATTCTTTACAAGATTATATTTTATAAGCATGGCACCATCTTATACCTGCTTTGAATAATCATGAGTGCTGAATATGACTATGTAGGCGCTTTCAAAAGCCGTTCAATTCAAAGTCTGTTCCTTCTCATTTACCAAACGCTATATAGACATCTTCTCGCTGTGGATAATCGCTATATAAATGACGCAGTGAAGGATATATATTCACCTTCACTGGATTAGAAGGAAACTACAGATGGCCCTTACGCCACATCTTATTTAGATCTATATCTCCATAAAAATGAAGCGATGAAGAGATGATTACAATTTCGACATTGTAAATTATCCCTTTCTGGACAACAATATTCTAGTGGGACCTGCATATGGCGTATACATATCTCGGCTAGTAGCATTTGCTAGATCATGTGTTAAATGTGACGATCTTAATCAGCGTTACAAAATTATATTGCAGAAACATATAAAACAGGGCTATACCACCAAGCGCCTCCACTCAGTTTCTCAAAATTTAGTGATACATATCGCATGCTGATAGCAAAATACGAGTGTAGCGTGCAAGATTCATGGCGTTACGTTTCGCAACTTGTGTCTAATGCAGCTTAACCCAGGGCTAGGGGCAGTATGAACCCATGAACTTGAAGATCCTCATGCTGTTCATATGAACAGGCACAATCAACGCGTGACTGAGCTAAATCATTCTCTAGATGACAAAGAATATCATATGGATTAAGAATACTGATCAGCGATACGGATTTGATATTTTGGAACATCATGATGTCTGTCCGGCATGATTGAAAACTGATGACCGCATCTCTTACAGGAAACTAGCCTATGATTATACTACGATTGTCTTTTTGATTTTGGTGCTGACGCTGTTACATGGAGTATGTTTTTAGATTATGGACGCGGATATTCTCTAATGGACGACAGTTGAATAAAGAATGACGGGCCAGACGCTTGTAATTTTGATTATTGACGCGGGATTGTTTTTATGGGCAAAGGCTTGCTACCGAATGTCATATATGATGCTTGTATTCTCATATTGTAGATGACAGGCGTTGCGGAATTTAATATTTCGAACGTTGACGACCGTCCCTATTTCAATAATCCCCAACATAGACGGTGAATGTACTGTCGAAATACCCAATGGACAATGAGTAGGTAACTGAGTAACAAAAACCGTGATCGTACCATTATTATAAAGGAACAACCTGCCCTGTGAAGATAACGTTGGACCAGGTGCTTACTGGATGATCCCGTCACGTCAAAGCAAAGCAAACCAAACATGATCTGGTATTATCTCGCTGTTTATTGTTTTAGCGCTCAGGTATTGATATAACTTTAAACGAATGCAAGCTGGGGAAGGAATGTATGTATGGGTTCGATACGGAAATCCATCTGATCAAGCCTAACTGCCTAGTCATCCATTTATAACTACAACTATCATATGTGGCGGAAACAAATCTTACTCTCGCGGTCAATATTATGATTATAAGCGAATGCTATTTTCTTTACCAGCTAATGGTCAGGAAATGCAATGGGCAATGCAGCACTGTGACTGTTTCCGGTCTGTAACGGGCACGCGCTAATGCCGGCGTTAAACATTCAGAATGGGATACGATTTTGACTGCTCAGTATCCCAAATGTTGCCAATAAGCCATTTCGCCATAATTGTCTAGTTAGGAATTACTGGTTCTACGAATTGACTGTCGAGAACTACCCTTTTCTGTACAGCACAAGTAACGAGGCTATGCTGTACTTTCTTGTGTGAACTAAGGTTTGTGTACATATATGTTACCCCAATCATTTGGCGAATCGTATGAACCTTGTGATGATTCCAGCGCCACTGGGCTGTGTCGCAGATAGACATTGCGATCTAGCTTCCTTTACGTCCACTTTCTTAAACTTCACTACAGGGCAATATGTCTCACACACGTAACGAGTGCATCAGGATATAGCTGGTGCCACTTTCTCTTATCAACTCGGCTAAAAAGATATGCAGTTAGCTAGAACAACAAACTAAAAAATACAGAATGTAATCCTAGCCATTGACAAAGAAAGAAGTAGGTATACTGCATGATTAGGAATATTGAAAGTTTGGTAAATGGGTTGACTAAGAAATTCGTGATATAATTTTGCCGTGATACGTAGCAGATCTGCAATTTGGTGACATGTGTTTTGGCGTGAACATGTAGTTCAAACGCTTGTCATTTCGAAAGTTCAGTATTGGCGTATCACCTCAGCACCCAAATCCAAGTAGACAAGAAATAGAATTCCGATAAACAGTTTGTGGAAAGAAAGACTGTTATCTGCTATGAATTGTACGAACAAGATAACTCGATCGCTCACTTTCGACTATTGACACGGACATTTTTTGAGGGGACGACTGTTGAATACTGTATCACCGTAAAGTGTTTACGTTTATTATCTAGATTAATCTCTTATTTTCGTTCTCTGAGAAAGAAATCAACTTGACCGTGATTGATCTGTAAATTCTTCTGACATCGGTATTTAAAACACTGACGACCTTGTGTCTCTGCAGTAACAATCATAGCAGCTCTTGTATAAACGACATGACACCATCAATAGACAGACCGGAATCAACCCGTCCCAGCTTGTCTTCCTATTTTACTCGGAATGTGCTGGAGATTTCCGGGACAACTCGCCACTTTAGTCAATTTTGCTCCGAATTTCTCCTCCCCATTTTCTGGTGCCAAAAGCAACCATTAAGTGTGAAGTGTTTTGTGTTTCATTCACTCGCTCGTCTTTCCCTTGCATGTATGCAAGGTATACATGTATACACATTAAAACCGACATGACTCCGGATATAACAGCTTTTGAATGCATTGAGTTGAAAGCAAATGTTGATTAGCAATCGCCAACAGAAGATTTGTCTTGCTGGCGTCATCGAAACCCACTGAAGGCTTCTCTTACAACAAACCCTTTTACTGATCTCAAAATCCGATGAAATTCAAACCAATATGAAGCCTGGTGCACTTCAGTGTTTCTATTGTACAAATCTTGTGGTTGGCTCATACGTAGCAGATATGACGTCGATCCTACCAGATCTGGGGGGGGGAGGCAAAATTCCCCCTATCAAACTTTCTGAGCTACCTCCGGAACGACAAAAACTTGAGAGCTGACACTCCATGACTTTATAGTTTATTATACTTGGGTCATTTTGAGCCTATTTGCATATCCCCCCGAGGAGAGGATCATGGGTAAATTCAAGATGGCGGGCACATGGAGTGCCAGAAAAGTGATGTTTTCGTCATTTTTCTTCAAAATTTCTGCTTTTCCGCAATGAAAAATGGGCAAAAACTATTTTATTTCACATCACATTAATATTTACTAATTTATCATGTACTTTTTGCGGAGAAACTGCATAAATAAAAAAAATAAAAATAAATCGACCAAAAGATGCCGTTTTTCAAGATGACGTCACTGTGACGTCATCAAAGCGGTCATCTTCGATTTGTACATTTTCTGGTAGAGCTTGATCCAAGGGTATAGTGTGGTAAGTTTCAGCTCCCTGGCTGAAGGGGTAAGAAAAATAACTAGCCCCCCCCCCCCCACCCAGGGCTGGACAGGTCCCAAAAAAGCCCAGGCCAGATAGGGTTAACGGGAATTGCATTCTTCTTGTTCACAACAGAATGGAAGTCACAAGTACATGTAACATCCTCCATTACATGAACGATCATGAATGCTGCCACTAAACCCTTGTACTGGTTGATCGCCAAAATAATACCACTCCTCTTCGTGTCTTGATAAGCTATACCCTAAACTTGTCTTCAAATCTGTTCTTAAACGATACAAGCTGAAAAAAACAGATTGCGGGATTTGTTCTGAGGTACGCAATAGGTTGGATCGAAATTCCACTTGAATAACAGAACATTCGTCAGTAATGCGGCTTTGACGATAGAAATACCACGATGTCTTACTGGCATCAGTCAGACTTCCTGGTCATTCTCTTTGCAGGAAGTCAGTCTGTGTTAATAATAAATAATCAACATTCATACCTGCTTCGAATAATCATGAAATACGGTATTTTTGATTATTGACGCAGGATTTTTTTTACCGACGAAGGCATGCTTCTGAATATCATATCTGATGCTTGTATTCTCATAATATAGAGGACATTCGGACAGTGCATTGGAGCGATATGCAAGAGGTGGGAAAAATTGACGACGTCTGGCGACTAAAAAGCAACCATATGACTTTACAGGAAAGCATCCCTCGGCACCTAGCATTCAAACCCGAGACTACGGTGGATTCTCGGACGTAGCCTTAGTATCTCAGCCGCGCTTTTATTGCAGCAGTTCGTGTGGAGACTGAAGTATCCAGACGGCCCCTAGCACCGGCTTAAGCGGAATTAGATACGCTAGCTCGGGAGCTGTGATGACAGATCAGCTCAAACAGCTCATCTGATGTTAATGGATGAGCATCGTGGAGTCAACATGAGGTAACCTGGTAAATGCAAGAATACCTAGAGAAACTGACCTGCAAGGCCCGACGTCGTACGACTTAAATTTTCCACCAAAACAATAAACCTACATACATTTGTGGAGTGACGTGTCCAGAGGGCGGGCAACCATATATAACAATAGACACTCGAAGTGTAAGGTGAATATTGTTGAGTACCAAATGGACAATTGATGGTCAGTCTTTGTAAAAATACGTGTACCCATTTGGAGAAAAAGCAGGTTACTATATCGGAAATACTATAACGAACAGGTAATAATCTGTAGAGAATGTAAATATGATGGGAGATTATGAAATCCGATATTTATCTGTTAGCCGTAATCCAATACACCAACCGACTAATGGTCACCAAATCAGGAATGGTGCCGGTGCAAGAGAAACGGTGGTGTGTCGATATAATTGTCGGCTTGCCATGATTTAACCCAGCCCGGACTCGAACATCTGAAAAGCGTCACCTGAATATCAGTGTCCACCCTGGATAAACCATAGGAGACCGGACACGGGTCTTTGTGAACCGCCGTTTCTTTTTCCGTTTTTTTTCCGGTGCCAGTGGCCGTGTTGGCATGCCATTCAAGGTGTCCACATGGACGTAGCTGAGATACAAATATTGTCCTATGGGGTCTTGTGAGTTTTTTTCAGTACCCCCGGCATCTCTTTCCACCGCCATGGCATGTTGCGTTTAAGTTTTTTTCCACTTCCCTATATCTCATATTTTGAAGGAATTACATAAATCTGTGTGGATAACCTTGGACCGTGGTGCTTAATGAATGATCCCGTCTCGACAAATCAAACACGACCTGTGTTATTGTATTATAGGGCCCATGTACTGGCATACCATAACAATATGCAAGTCGGCAAACCAATGCACGTACGGATTCGGAACCGATATGAATGATTCCATCTGACAAGCCTAATTGTAGTTCATCCCGTTATAACCACAGCAACCATATGTCGAAAACAAATCTTAATTTTACGGTTTGATATTCGCTTACAAACACATATTATTTTCTTGACGGGAAGCAATGAGTCGATTGTGCATGGGTTTTGGATATTTCCGGTCTTCATTAGGCACTTGCTAATGATAAAATTAAACATTGTCAGTGACAGAGGATTTTGGCTGCTCCATATCCCCGATGTTGCCAGTGTTGCTCATTTGCTATGCCTGTTTCGAGTTTCACACAAAGGGTATTCCGTTATTGAAGAGGAATGTTCCAGCATATCAGGTGCTTACCGACCGTTAGAATTTGACGACTACATTCTATCACAGCCTGTATGTTCCGCCATATTTGCTCCAGTCTGGGATTGCTGTTTCTAAGCTATGACGGCCCTGCTTGTTTAATCTCACAATGAACATCTGCAATAAGGCGAGCACCCCCCATTCTGTATATTAATGAGAGATGCGGTATTCGTCATTCGCCAATGCGACCGTCATTCTGGATATAAATATATCGTGGGTTTCTTCTAAAACAAACCAGTCAGCAATATAAGCGCGATCGTCCAACTCGTTCATCCAATCAGCTGAGAAGTTTGAGTTTGGACGGGTTTGAATTCTATCTCCAGTGTAGAAGGGAAGGCTGTCCGGTAGGAGAGAATGTCTGGCTCTTAACTCCTAATCCAGCTAAGACATTTTTTCTATCAACTCAGTTAAGATGGTTTTTTCCTAACCTAAGAGAGACATATGAATGAGAATTTCGTTCCACACCTGACAAACTTGCCAGGCTGAGCGCGAAATCAGGTGGCATTTCAAAATCCGCATCCTTCGGATATCGACATGTTAAATCGAGACCGCCTTGAGGGACGAAATACACGGAATTGTATATAGAGATAACGACGGTCCGAGAACTCATTCGAATCAGCTAAAAGACCCCCCCCCCCCCCCCTTCACAAAAAAAAAGATTTTATCTGGACTTTTGAAGATGGGAATTCATATATATCTCACCTGAATCAATTGCTGGGAGATATATGTCACAAACCGGTAGCGGAATACGGTCGAATCGCGATCTGATGCAATTTGCGATCAATAAAGCCATTAAACCAGCAAGGCACCACCCAGTGACGTTGCGTTTCTGTTGCTTTATAGAAGCAAATCTTTAGAAGAAATATGGAGCCAGAAACCCGCAATCCACCCTATAAAACACTGAGGACACAGACAGGACGCTTACCTTGGTGCAACAAAGACAAGCGCAAATACAGTGCTAGACACCACATTATCAATTTCCTGTTGCTTCTCAACAAAATGCATTGAGACAAAGAGAACCTGTGCCCACCGCGCTGAAAACTTGGTTGCAAGTGTTTGCACCACAAAGACATGATTAGTTTTGGACGACAATCCACATCTATTCAACAATATAAACTATACTGAACAGGAAAAAAAGATTTTGCGTGGATGGCTCAGCTAGAGCACTGGTGTCGATGACATTGGTTTCGTGATCCTAAAGCAGACTGGATGAACTTTGTTGACACTGCCGCTGCGTTGATGGCCGATATGCACTATGCGCCGACAGCATTCAGAGCTATTGATTAGAGGAAGAGGTGTCTGATATGCGTTTTATCATTTGTTTTATGACATCTTCAATCAAAACAATGGTTCAATATCATTCGTTACAATATGGAATATGTCTTTAGATTATGGGCGCGAATATTCTCTATTTGACGATAGCTAGTACTGAATGACGGACCAGGCGTTTGTAATTTCGATTATTGACGCGGGATTGTTTTTATGGGCAAAGGCTTGTTACCGAATGTCATATATGATGCTTGTATTCTCATATTGTAGATGACAGGCGTTACGGAATTTAATATTTCGAACGATGACTGCCGTCCCTATTTCAATAATCCCCATAAACATAGACGGTGAATGTACTGTCGAAATACCCAATGGACAATGAGTAGGTAACTGAGTAACAAAAACCGTTAATGGTACCATTATTATAAAGGAATAACCTGTCCTGTGAGGATAACGTTGGACCATGGTGGTTACTGGATGATCCCGTCACGACAAAGCAAAGCAAACACGGTCTGGTATTAGCTCGTTGAACGGTATATTGTTTTAGCGCCCAGGTATTGATATATATTCAATTGGTATTGAACTTTAAACGAATGCAAGCTGGGGAAGGAATGTATGTATGGGTTCGATACGGGAATCCATCTGATCAAGCCAAACTGGCTAGTCATCCATTTATAACTACAACTATCATATGTGGCGGAAACAAATCTTACTCTCGCGGTCAATATTATGATTACAAGCGAATGCTATTTTCTTTACCAGCTAATGGTCAGAAAAAACCCATGGGCAATGCAGCACTGTGACTGTTTCCGGTCTGTAACGGGCACGCGCTAATGCCGGCGTTAAACAATGAGAATAGGATACGATTTTGGCTGCTCAATATCCCAAATGTTGCCAATAACCCATTTCGCCATAATTGTCTAGTTAGGAATTTCTGGTCCTACAAATTGACTGTCAGGAACTACCACTTTCTGTACAGCACATTTAACGAGGTTATGCTATACGTTCATGTGTCGCCTAACACTGAGCTGTTTTGCAGATAGACATTGCGATATAGCTTCTTTTGGGTTCACTTTCTTAAACTTAACTACAGGGCAATGTGTCACACACCCGTAACGAGTGCAGCAGGATATAGCTGGTGCCACTGTCGCTGATCAAATCGGCTAAAACGATATGCAGTTAGCTAGAACAACAAACTAAAAAACAGAATGATGCATACAGATACAAAATGACCTCACTATTAGTATGAAACTACATGTAACCCTAGCCATTGCCAAAGAAAGAAGTAGGTATACTGCATGATTAGGAATATTGAAAGTTTGGTAATAGTGTTGACTAAGAAATTCGTGATATAATTTTGGCGTGATACGTAACAGATCTACAGTTTGGTGACATGTGTTTTGGCGCGAACATGTAGTTCAAACGTATGTTATTTCGAAAGTTCAGTATTGACGTACATTAACACCCAGACCCAAGCAGACAAGAAATTTCGATAAACAAAGGCCAGTTTCTGGAAAGAAAGACTGTTATCTGCTACGAATTGTACGAGTAAGATAACGCGTTCACTCAATCTCGAATATTGACACACAGACGTGTTTTTGGGGGGGGCGATGGTTGAATATTGTATATCGGATCTAACCCCTAAGTCTCGTATCACCGTAAAGCCTTTACTTTTATTATCTAGATTAATCTCCTGTTTTCGTTCTATGAGAAAGAAATCAACTCGACCGTGATCGATCTGTAAATTCTTCTGATATGGGAAAACACTGACGAATTTGTGTCTGTGCAGCAACCATTATAGCAGCCCTTGCATAAACGCCATGACACGATCAATAGTTACACCGGAACTAAGCCGTCCAAGCTTGTCCTCCTGTTTTACTCGGAATGTGCTGGAGATTTCCGGAACAACTCGTCACTTTAGCCAATTTTGCTCCGACGTTCACCTCCCAATTTTCTGGTGCCAAAAGCAACCATTTATTAAGTGTGAAGTGTTTTGTTTTTCATGCACTCGCTCGTCTTTCCCTCGCATGTATGCGGGGTGTACATGTATACACATTAAAACCGACATGAC
The DNA here is from genome assembly GCA_036873755.1 of Hanleya hanleyi. NCBI lineage: Eukaryota > Metazoa > Mollusca > Polyplacophora > Lepidopleurida > Hanleyidae > Hanleya > Hanleya hanleyi. Next base: position 148,545 of record JAVTVY010042156.1, read on the forward strand.
TCCAGATACATGTATAACAGCTTTTGAATGCATCGAGTTGAAAGCAAATGTTAGTGATTGGGAATCGCCAACAGAAGATTTGTCTTGCTAGCGTCATTGAAACCCACTCGGAATCCCTTGAAATTCAAAGAAATATGATGCCTGGTGTACTTCAGTGTTTTGTATTTATGCAGATATGACGTCATGACTGATAACACTACAGAGTTAACTCGAATTGCATTGTTATTTATTTTCTTGTTCTTCACAATGGAGTGGAAGTCACAAGTACATATAACATCCTCCATTACATGAACGATCATGGATGCTGCCATTAAACCCTTGTACTTGTTGATCGCCAAAATAATACCACTCCTCTTTGAGTCTTGATGAGCTGTACCCTAAAATTGTTGTCTTGAGATCTGTTCTGAAACGATACAAGCTGAAAAAAAGAGATGGTGAGATTTGTTCTGAGGTACGCAATGGATTGGATCGAAATTCCACTTGAATAACAGAACATTGGTCAGTAATGCGGCTTTGACGATAGGAATACCACGATGTCTTACCGGCATCAGTCAGACTTCCTGGCCATTCTATTGCAGGAAGTCAGTCTGTGTTAATAATGAATAATCAACATTTATACCTGCATTGAATAATCATGAAATACGGTCTTTTCGATTATTGACGCTGGATTTTTTTTACCGACGACGGCATGCTTCTGAATATCATATCTGATGCTTGTATTCTCATAGTATAGATGGTAGGGGTTCAGAATTTAATATTCGGACATTCGGACAGTCCATATATAACAATAGACATTCGCTGTGTAAGGTGAATATTGTTCGAGTACCAAAATGGACAATTGATGGTCAGTCTTTGTCAAAATACGTGTACCCATTTGGAGAATAAGCAGGTTACTATATGAGAAATACTGTAACAAATAGGTAATACTCTGTAGAGAATTTAAATGAGTGGAGATTATTAAGTCCGACATTTTTTTAGTTCGCCGTAATCCAATAAACCAACCGACTAATGACCACCTTGTCCGCTTGCTATGATTTAACCCAGCCCGGACTCTGAAATCTGAAAAGCGTCAACTGAATATGTCCACTCGGGGTAAAGCATAGGAGACCGGACACGGGTTTCTGTTGACCGCCGTTTCTTTTCGTTGGCATGGCATTCAATGTGTCCACATGAACGTAGCTGGGATACAAATATTGTCCTGTGGGGTCATGTGAGTTTTTGTCAGTACCCGAGCACCTCTTTCCACCGTCATGGCATGTTGCGTTTAATTTTTTCCACTTTTCGTTCCCTATATCTCATATTTTGAAGGAATTACATGACTGTGTGGATAACCTTGGACCGTGGTGTTTAATGAATTATCCCATCTCGACAAACCAAACACGACCTGGTATTATGTTATTGTATGGTATATCATATCATGGTCCGTGTACTGGCATACCAATGAACAATATGGAAGTGGGCAAACCAATGCACGGACGGATACTTGACCGATATGAATGTTTCCATCTGACAAGCCTAATTGTAGTTCATCCAGTTATAACCACATATACCATACGTGTGGTAAACAAATATTAATTTTACGATTTGATATTCGCTTACAAACCCATATTATTTTCTTGACGGGAAGCAATGAATCGACTGCGCATGGGTTGTGATTATTTCCGGTCTTCATTAGGCACTTGCTAATGATAAAATTAAACATTGTCAGTGGGAGAGGATTTTGGCTGCTCCATATCCCGGTTGTTGCCAGTGATGCTCATTTGCTATGCCTGTTTCGAGTTTCACACAAAGGGTATTCCGTTATTGAAGAAGAATGTTCCGTCATATCCGTAGGTACTTACCGACCGTTAAAATTTTATGACCCCGTTCTATCACAGCCTGTATGTTCCGCCATATTTGCCCCAGTCTGAAATTGCTGTTTCTAAGCTATGACGGCTTTGCCTGTTCAATCCCACAATGAACATCTGCAATAAGGCATTCTGTATATTAATGAGAGATGCGGTATTTCGTCATTCGTCAATGCGATTGTCATTCTGGATATAACTATATTGTGGGCTTCTTCTAAAACGAACCAGTCAGTAAGTGCGATCGCCCAACTCGTTCATCCAATCAGCTGAGAGGTTTGAGTTTGGACTGTTTTGAATGCTATCTCCAGTGTAGAAGGGAAGACTGTCCAGCAGGAGAGAATGTCTGGCTCTTAGCTCCTAATCTAGCTAAGACATTTTTTTCTATCAACTCAGTTAAGATGGTTTTTTCCTAACCCATATGAATGAGAATTGTTTCCCGGGACATTCTTTCGTTTCTCACCTGACAAACTTGCCAGGCTGAAACCGAAATCAGGTGGCATTACAAAATCCGCATCCTTCGGATATCGACATGTTGATTCAAGTCCACCTTGAGGGACGAAATACACGAAATTGAATATAGAGGTAACGACGGCCCGAGAACTCATTCGAAACAGCAAAAAGGCACCACCCAGTGACGTTGCGTTTCTGTTACTTTATAGAAGCAAATCTTTAGAAGAAATATGAAGCTAGAAACCCGCAATCCACCCTATAAAACACTGAGGACACAGACAGGACGCTTACCTTGGTGCAACAAAGACAAGCGCAAATACAGTGCTAGATACCACATTATCAATTTCCTGTTGCTTCTCAACAAAATGCATTGAGGCAAAGAGAACATGTGCCCACCGCGCTGAAAACTTGGTTGCAAGTGTTTGCACCACAAAGACATGATTAGTTTTGGACGTCAATCCACATGTATTCAACAATATAAACTATACTGAACAGGAAAAAAATATTTTTGATGGATGGCTCAGCTAGAGCACTGGTGTCGATGACATTGGTTTCGTGATCCTAAAGCAGACTGGATGAACTTTGTTGATACTGCCGCGGCGTTGGTGGCCGAAATGCACTATGCGCCGACAGCATTCAGAGCTATTGATTAGAAGAAGTGTAGTCTGATATGCATTTTATCATTTTCCTGCGTTTAAAATAGATCTTTATGTGGCACAGCGATCTGGTGAAATGTGTTTTTCGCACAAATACCTACTTTAAACGCTCGTTACCTCTAAACAATGTTCTACAAGTCAATCAAATGTGAATCTGTGGGATCGTTAAAGAGTCGGTTTCACTATTTTCTGAATCTCATTGTTTCAGTCTTTCTAAACATGAGCACTCAAACTCGACAGGTGCCAAATATAACATTTCTAAGGAGTCGTCTTCCGCGAATATTGTCATCGACAATAATGAATTTTTTATATGACGTTAATAACTTCCTATCCCAAATACGTTAGAAAAGTGATAACGGTATGGCGTGTTAATAGTTGGCTTACACGGTTGATCCATATTACATGGTGTGTCGTGACGGCATTCTTTCTAAGTCATACAGATTTATAGGTCATAATGATCACGTGGGCCACATAACAATGATTGTCAAATTTTTGCAATAGGTCCAGAATAGAAAATAATTAGCAGCTATAATTTTTCTAGTTATCAACTACATTTAGCAATAACTCTCAAACGTTTCAACTTATCAGGGGGAAGATAACATGATATTCTAGTGCGAGCATAGCAAGGTTAACCTCAGAAGATTAGATCGGTCCATGCATGTGATGCCAACAATTCATCGGCTCAGTACCTGACAATCTTAGATGGTTATATAATGTCAATGTGTACAGTAAAGAAAAACGCTTGTGGCATCTTCAAAAACACATTTAGAAAACCTTAAAATCCTTAACCTTAATATATAGATTGTTGGGGAGAAATCTGGGACGCGGGGATATAAGTTGATGTATGATACATGCTTCTTCGTGATAATCTTCTTTTTACGTAAAGATTATGAATGTACCACATACACAAGACCTGTACTAAATGGATTGAGACCTGCCATAACATTCTGTGGCTTCACAACTGGTCAAAATATCATTATTTAGTGAACAAAGAGGATTTGATTTAATCACTCGTAGAGGGAATTGTTTCAGATTTCTCGAAGTCAGTATCTTGACTTCTAATATCCCATCGCAATGGGCCCAGTTTAAGACTGTTTGCATAATGCTACATATACAATGCAGATAGGAGAATCGAACAAAGATTCTGGAAATATAGCTGTTTTCATTTCTTTCTCGGAATACCTATATCGGGGGTAGTGTTCTCGCTCAAAGAACACATTAATCAAGTATCATTTTCAGTTAATATCCATTTCATTTGCTGGAAGCATCATTGGCAAATCCAAAATGACGACCATGATGAGACAACTGAAGCTTTCAGTCTTTTACCTCTCGGGCATTTTGGACTTTGGGGAATTCTCGTCGTTATGTATGTCCGTCTGTGCGTCCTTTACACCTTTGGCAGAACCGTTTGCGATACAGCTACCAAATTTCGAAAACATTTATTTTGTTATATGTCATAGGCCTGTTCCACTTTTTTTGGGTGTATTAATCTCTGATTCTGTGATATATATGCTTGATTCTATACCACTTACACCCATTACACACTGATAACCGTGCAACTACATGTATTACACGATTTAGCGCGGTTAAGAACTTTGTGGCGTATGAAATCTACACCCGTGATCTTGACACGCACAGCTGTTCGCTCGGGAGAATCCATTTCACATGGCGGGTGATAAATGGCAGGACAAAGTCTCGTTTGCCTGTACAATCGAATAAACAAATAGAATGGATACCCTGCAAGTAGGAACTTCAGTTTATTTCAACGGTAGAAAATGTGTATAATCGCAGATATTTACAAACCAATTGGTATACACAATAAGAAACAGACCAATAGGAGAAACAAGACGTGCTTTCAGATATGAGAAGCGGAGATCGAAAAGTTCATGAGAGACGCAGATGATGAATCTCTTGCTGTTTTAAATGAGACACAACACAAGTCTTATCAGCTGAACAAAGGTAGTTTTTCTCCGCTGGCGATGAGAAATTAGATCTGGCTAACAAACAAAATGAGCCAGGGGCCGACAGGCAAACGAAATAGGAAATACGGATATTTAAAGGTATCAAATTCGTTTTATATCATATTCTTATAAGTCTTCTGAATAAATGCATCTAAAGATTACCCGTTACACCAACCACTGCTTGAGATCAACAACTACCACGGTTCTGCTTAAGGCGGGTATGTCTATCATTGATGTGATGTCGGTTGCAGGCCACAGAAATTTAAAACGACATCAAATGTTTGTAATTTCACATCTGTTCCACAGTCATCACATCTTGGCGTGTTTTTCCCAAAATGCCAATGTTTCCAATAGCACCGTGAACATAAATTTCCTTCCTACTTAAATAAATACTGCCAACACTGTTCATTGTTTGAGAAAAATCTGTAAATTAATATTTATTAAAGACGTAAATTTCTGACTCAAGTTTAATTGTTGGTCCCATCGTGATTGATTAAGAATGCCACACAAATAGGCTTATATGCATTTACGGTTCACTGCACTCCCTTCTGAGAGACCACATAAACTCGTCCATTGATATTGACACCCTGCCAACTGAGGCGGACGGCACATTTCAACAAAGGGAAGAAAGGTTGTGAACGTTTACCATATTTTTCAATCTTTCATTGTAATCTTGTTGATAATCAATTTGAGTAGTGCAATAAAATAGAAATAATGTTTTCATAAGCGTGCCAAATCGATAATTTACCCACGGTAAGTGTGGGAAAGTTTATAAATTTTAGGGCGCGGGCTTCAAATTTCCCCCACTAACCGTGCGCAAATTAACGATTTAGCACGCTTATGAAAACATTATTTCTTAAATATAACCAGTTACATCTGCAGAACTGTGTTTGTTGCAGCTGCTACATTTTGGTATTTATCTGCTTGTATTGTAGAGGCATACGAAAAATCTTACCGCGGCACTTATTTTTTGAAGTTATGTCCCTTCTCGGGTGTAATAATCTCTTATGTCATATAGCGACCAAATTATGGGGAAACCTTTTTATCTTGCTATAATCCAGATGCGTAGAAAAGTTAGTCGTCTCGGTCCATATTTATTGAGTTATGCCCCTTTCGGATGTAATAATCTCTGTTTTTTTATATATGGTTGAATGTAACTAGTTATATCTGTAGATCTATTCGTACAGCTCCTAAATTTTGGAAACTCATTTGTATAGTTGTATTCTAAAAGCGTAGAAGCGTACAAAAAATGAATCGTCTTCGCCATTATTTTTCGAAGTTAAACGCCTTTCCAGGTATAATAATCGTGGGTATGCTTGAATGTAACCAATTATATCTGAAAAACTGTGTTTGGTACAGCTACCATATGTTCTAAACTGATTATCAAGTTATATTCCAGAGGCCTACAAAATAATATTCATCTCGGTCCTTATTTTAAAGAGTTATGTCCCTTTTGGGGTGTAACAATCTATGATTTTGTGAGTTTTGCTTGAATGTAACCTAGCTGTTAGAATTGATGAATCTGCAGAATTGATGATATGGTCTAAAAAATACGAAAACATGAATACACACTATGCTAGTATAATTATGAGCACATTTCATTGCATATATCATATATATAAACCCGACATCACAAGTTTCGAGAAGCAATGACACAATCCAGGACGGTTAACTATATGTGAAGCTCCGAATGACCAAGATCTAAACTGAGCTGACACAGAGGATTCAAAATGGTTAAATGATATATTGTTCGAGATTCTCATAAGAATCATAGGCTACGATTCAAAGGATGGAATTGCTATTACCTCTCTTTCCTCTCAGGTGTGACACACCGTTCCTGTGTTCAAAATAAGAAAGAAATAAAACATGACTACATGTATATGTATAATAAACAAAGAAATAAACACCAAAAATTAAAGAGGCCGAGAATGAAGAACATATTAACTGCGTATGTATTTGTATGGTTCGAAGATTTCAATAACCGTTTACCCGTAACAATTTAATCTGTGTCAATATATTCTCTCCGCATTGATCTTCCCAGTCTGTGTCAATCGCTTGTTACGCATTCAGTTTCTCATTGACACAGATGTTCGGGGCCGTTTGTATGTTTGATAGAGTCGACAGAGATGATACTCCTGAGTCTGCATTCTAATTACGGATTCTCGTTCCAGAAGGTTTTATAGTAGACTCCATCGAAAGAATTTCAGACCTTTATCAAAATCTCCAAGGTGTACTCGGTTTAATCACTATTGAACGATTAACGATCGATAATCTTGGGTTTTTAAATGAACTGATGTATATTTTGATATCTCACATCCGACTACATAATAACACGAACTATAGAGGCACTATAAAGTGTGAAGGACATGACCTAGGATATGTGACGTTTACGTAAGGATAATATACAAGCGTCTAGTCCGTCATTCAATATTCAGTCGTCGTCCATTAAAGAATTTCCGTGTCCACAATCCAAAGACCTAATTCATATAGTAATATTAGCATCAAATTAAAAGGATAAATCATAGTATACATTAAACTAAGCTAATTTCCTGCAAGACAGAAGCGGTCAACAGTTTCAATGATGCCAGCAAGACATCATGATGGTCCAAAAATATCAAATCCGTATCGCTGATCAGTATTCTTAATCCATATGATATACGTTATAAAGTAGTTATCTAGAGTATGATTTATCTCAGTCACGCTTTGATGGTGATTGTTCATATGAACACTATGAGGATCTTGAAATCCATAGGTTCATACGGCCCCTAGTCATGGGTTAAGCGGAATTAGACACACGTTACGAAACGTATCGCCGCAGATCTTGCACGCTACGCTAGTATTTTGCTATCAGCATTCGATATGTATCGCCATTTTTGAGAAACTTTGAGTGGAGGCGCTTGATGATATAGCCCTGTTTTACAGGTTTTTGCAATAATGTTTTGTGACGTTGACTAAAATCGTCACATTTAACTCAGGATCTAGGTAATGCTACTAGGCGAGATATGTATACGCAATATGCAGGTCCCTCTGGTATATGTCGAAATTGTAATCATCAGTTTTGTGGTAAAGTCGACGAGAGAGAAGGCCTGCTTCATTTTTATAGAGATATAGGTTTAAATAAGATGTGTCATCTGTAGTTTACTTCAAATCCATTGAAGGTGGATATAAACCCTTCACTGCATCATTTATATAGCGATTATCCACAGCAAGAAGATTGCCGGCATCACTGAAAACTGTTGACCGCTTCTCTCTAGCAGGCAACTAGTCTATATTTATGTATAGTGTGACTGTTTTCATGGTCAACACCAATTATATACGTGACCCTGTAACAGTAAGTCCTTTTTAATCCCCAGCCCCTATGTGAATAATGAAAAGCAAATTTCAAACAAGAAAATGTTATTCTCCTGCAGTAATACAAGATGAAGCCCAACATCTCGGATCTTGTACAAAGACACTCCCATACAGTTCCTCGTGGTGAGATATTGAATGTCCAAAGTGATGAATGTATTTCGGATGCTTCTGCTACATTTTCGTTTGATTCTTAGTTTCCTCGTCTTTTTCCAGCACATACTGTGAAATATGGAATTTCTTAGCCGCCATACAATTACGTAAAGTTCGCCGTTTCAGTCACCAATTTTATATAATTTGTGTGCATTCAAACTTAATATATTATGATGTGTTCTGATTTTAAGTTCTCTTTGTTTGACAAAGCTATTTCCGAGATTCCAATTCATGACCTTTTAGGTTTGTTTTTTTGTAAAACATAAACAGTTATACAACTTCAATTTACATGGGATAATATAGAGAATGGTTAGGCAACTGCACTGAATTGTACTTTGTAATCCCGAATTTGATGTGCTTGTTTAGATAATGAGACAGATAGCTGAGCGGGAAGTCACAACTGTCCTGAAGATTTGACGGGTCAGCTTAAAGTGCTAATGCAGCGAAATTGTCAATTTCATTTTTATCATAAAATTTGTACGGTTTGGGATTTCTGGTTTAAGTTAATAAAATTCTCACAGAGAGTTTTAAACAGGAAGATATATTTTGCTACGAAACACAAGGGGGTTAGTAGATAAAGTGCGACATGTTTTCGTGTGTGTATGACGTCATAAGTATGACATGTCGGTCGACGAGCAAGCCAGCGATACGCGTAGCATATAGCGAAGGCCAATCTCCGTAGACTTAATTCACATTGTTGTTGACTTAATACTCTCAATATCACTGTCTTCGTATGGTAACGTGCCAGGAATGAAAGAAAGAATCCAGTCGGCCATGTGTCCCTGCATGACCGCTTACAATGATTTATTTATTACTTACCTTGGACGAATGCATGCAGTTACTGTCTGATTCACATACGAGGGAATGGGGTTTTCGTGGATTTATCAGTTAATATAACACATTAGCTGTCGAAACTCACAGTATATTCCAAACTCTGTCTGTGCAATTATTTGTCATCAAAAATATTCCCCTGGCATTAGAAATTATTTTAAAAATTTCCAAAGTTTGTATCGTCTGAGCAACTGCATGTTGAATACACGATCATGCCGACAACCGGGCAAGTGAAAAGATTAGTGAGCACAGAGATTTCTCTATGCCATGCACTAACATAATTTCAGAAATACTAAAATATTAAATTGAAGTTTACATACCGAGAAAACTAACATTTTAACTAAAGAAGATTCAAATAACAACAAAGTTCAATTTAAAGGACAAAGACGACATTGAAAAACGAGTTTCTCGGGAGTATCTGAAATAAAAAAGAAACATGAAATTAGTTCAACATTATTCCGAAATATTTACATAATACTAAAAAAAATTCTAATGTGATAATAAAGGCGGGCCTCGGGGACGAAACGTCCACCAGCAGAATCTCGCCATATACAGGTAAAAATTAAAACACATATAAGGGAAGTGGGAAGCGGTGCCGACATACTGACAGAGCCACATGACTTCACAGTATAGTCTTCCGGTTAACCTATTCTGAAGCACATACCAAGAATCTAACGATTCGTCTTCTGGTAAACCTATTCTAAAGCACATACCAAAAATCTAACGATTCGTGATATATGTTGTATCTCAGGTACGCTTTTATTGTACCTGTTCATGTGGCAACTTGGATGATATGACCACACGGCCCCTAGCACGGGCATAAGCGGTATTAGATACAAATCTAGAGCTATGATGGAAATGCTCTGACAACTGGTAGTGTCTGTAAATATAGGAATGAACATGTGTCCCTCATCAGTCCAAATCGTGGGAAAAAATTGGCACTGAGCCAATTATAAAACATTTTCTTTTCGCTACTACTCGTACTGATGACGTCACCGATGACGTCACAGATGCTGTGGACATCCGCCAAATGGAGTCTACACCCCGAGAACTGCAAGATGACACTTCCCTCGACACATTCGAACCAAGGGTGGCCCATCTCTACACCAAATACCTTTTTTCACTGCTCCAAAATGCCCACTTTGGCTACTACTCCTACTGATGACGTCACCAATGACATCACAGATGACGTGAACATCCTTCAAATCGTGGTCTGCACTCCGAGAACTACAAGATGACACCCCACAGGACGCATTCGGACCAATAGTGGTCCATCTCTACATCAAATTAGGCGGGACCCATACAAGGTCCAGTTTTCGACACCAGATGACCACATTCCGACAAAATGGTCAGTTTTCGACACCGGACGTGCCGCCATCTTGAACCAGAAGGCAGACGCCGCTATCTTGGATATGTCCCATAATGCACCGGGTCAAAATATTCGCTTCTGATTGGCTGAGGTTGCCCTCCACAGTTTCGTAGTAATGGCCCCTCTCTAATTTCATAATACGATAGACTGCCCTTGTTCTGCTACATCATAATTCTTCTTGTCTCCTTAATAGCTTATATCTATAATGCCATCCTATTCAGCATTATCAACGCTGCAAACGAGTACGTACAAATCGAGGGCTGGCTTCGTCTACACGCTGATCGGGATCATGGAGTAAAGTTTGTCCTGCCTCAGTTATGCCCCTTGGGTGTGCCTAAAAATCGGGACTCATTTACGGGAAGAAAATCTGACAAAAAACGGTTAGGTTGACACCCACTTTTGTTTGCCTTTTTAAGTTGAGACCGGACCAGGGAACGTGTGTAAGAAGTTTAATTAAAATCGCTCTTACAGATTTTTCTGGAAATTGAGCCGAATTTGACCATTTTTCGACATTTTTAAGGGGTTTTCTAGGAAAAATGAAGCAAGCATGGAGAAGAATGTTCGAGTTTAAATTTTCTATAACATAGCAGTGGTATATCTTAAAATAATAGTTTCATCGTGCTCTTTCAGAAAATATATACATATAAGTAATTTGGGTTGAAGGTTTTACGACAACTGGTGGCCGAAAAACGGACCCATAGTCTATTCCATGCCGAATGAAAGAATCTCTGGAGTGCACCCTTTAAGGCATAATAGTGGAGTGTATGCATTATCTTAATGCAGACTCCGTTACGGAGCGGAAATGTGTCATTACGCCAGATTGTTTAATTTTGACTGCCAAGTTACACCTGAAACGCTATTTTCGGAAGCAGGTGGAAAGAAGACCAGGAGTTCGATTAAAATAATCCACAGTGTGTCCATTAGTATACTATTGAGGTTATTGCATACTGTATTCCATACAGGAGTTATCTCCCCCTGGAATGAGATTTCGGTAGATATTATGGCAGAACTAGGTCATATCAAAATGATATCAATTTGCCAGTGTAAATTTTCTTTACAAGAGAACCCATTTACAGTCCATAAAGGATGGAATAGATGTATATTATTATGGTTTTACGAATTATTTTTCAAGTTTCTGAAGTATTTCCCATGTTTCTGGGAGGAAATTCAGTGGAAAATTACCAATAATTTGACTTGGTTCCATCTCTTATTTGCATTTTGCCGTGTTTCTGCTATCATTGGAAAGCGGAAAAGCAACCACGGCCTTCATATTGCCGAATGGATGCACATTATTAAGAAGAAATAGGTTAATTTTGAGTTTTGTTCTCGAAAATCCTGCTAGAATTGGCAAAAGTGATCAAAACAAAGATGGGGTAGGGGGAAAGTTATCGGTCGGATTTCCCACAATAATATGTATAACTGGCAAGTGTTGTATACCGCCATACTCGCAAACACTCTGAGATTACGATAAATGTGAATAATTAATTTCGTAAAAAACATCCTGCCCCTTAAGGTGGCCCTCCACAGTTTCGTAGTAATGGCCCCTCTCTAATTTCATAATACGATAGACTGCCCTTGTTCTGCTACATCATAATTCTTCTTGTCTTCTTAATAGCTTATATCTATAATGCCATCCTATTCAGCATTATCAACGCTGCAAACGAGTACGTACAAATCGAGTGCTGGCTTCGTCTACACGCTGATCGGGATCATGGAGTAAAGTTTGTCCTGCCTCAGTTATGCCCCTTGGGTGTGCCTAAAAATCGGGACTCATTTACGGGAAGAAAATCTGACAAAAAACGGTTAGGTTGACACCTACTTTTGTTTGCCTTTTTAAGTTGAGACCGGACCAGGGAACGTGTGTAAGAAGTTTAATTAAAATCGCTCTTACAGATTTTTCTGGAAATTGAGCCGAATTTGACCATTTTTCGACATTTTTAAGGGGTTTTCTAGGAAAAATGAAGCAAGCATGGAGAAGAATGTTCGAGTTTAAATTTTCTATAACATAGCAGTGGTATATCTTAAAATAATAGTTTCATCGTGCTCTTTCAGAAAATATACACATATAAGTAATTTGGGTTGAAGGTTTTACGACAACTGGTGGCCGAAAAACGGACCCATAGTCTATTCCATGCCGAATGAAAGAATCTCTGGAGTGCACCCTGAGGTCAGCGCCCCACACAACCGGAAGTGAGCGCCCCACAAATGAGGGGCAATTTCCACTTTTCCTACGAGAGCTTGACACTGATACCCCACACGATCCATTTGACCAGGGATGGTCAACCACTCAACAAACCTCCACGAATCCCCAAAATGCCCGCTTTATATACGACGGCCATACTGCGCATGCGCAAAATGATGAAAACGGACGTTACATTAGTCCAGTAGGATCCCACTCACTCACTCACTCACTCACCGTCGTTAGTGCGTCCATGCGTTGGGGACGCCTCACGGGTGTTGTGCACGCTTCACTCACTCACTCACTCACTCACTCACACTCACTCACACTCACTCACTCACCCGTCAACGCCCGGTGGTGGCGTCGGAGCTCCGGAGCTCCGGAGCTCTTGGAACTCGGATCTCCGGAGCTCTTGGAACTCGGAGCTCCGGAGCTCTTGGTGCTCCGAAATTGGGATAGGTGTTTTCCCCTATTTTAGGGGTAAAGACCGCTTTCCGCTTTTTATATTTCCGTGGCAAAATCCTAATTTTACATGCACCCTCCCCATTGACTTGATAGGCAGGTCCCAATAAGCCCGGGGAGCGATATTAGCCCTTTTGGCTAGGGTTGATAGGTGTTTTCCCCTATTTTAGGAGTAAAGTCCGTGTTCCGCTTTTATATTTTAGGGGAAAAATCCTAATTTTACATGCACCCACCCATGACTGGATGCTCCTTCACGACTGCTTTACATTGATACCTCACTCAACTGCATCGGACCACTAGGGACCCACCTAGACCCTAAAACGTCTACTTCCATACACTTTGTCTACTGCGCATGCGCAGAATGACGTCAGTTCCACGTCATACTAGTCCAGGCGGATGCCCCCTCACGCATCCTGTACAACGATACCTCACTCGACCCTATCGGACGACCAGGGGCCCAAATAGATCCCAAAATGTCCATTCCAATGCCCTTTTCCCACAATTCTCTGTCTGCGCATGCGCAGAATGTTGACAACGGCCGAGACACTAGTCCAGGTGGATACTCCTTTACGAATGCTTCACATTGATTTTATTCGTGAAGGAGTATCCACCTGGATTAGTGTCTCGGCCGTTGTCAACATTCTGCGCATGCACAGACAGAGAATTGTGGGAAAAGGGCATTGGAATGGACATTTTGGGATCTATTTGGGCCCCTGGTCGTCCGATAGGGTCGAGTGAGGTATCGCTGTACAGGATACGTGAGGGGGCATCCGCCTGGACTAGTATGACGTGGAACTGACGTCATTCTGCGCATGCGCAGTAGACAAAGTGTATGGAAATAGACGTTTTAGGGTCTAGGTGGGTCCCTAGTGGTCCGATGCAGTTGAGTGAGGTATCAATGTAAAGCAGTCGTGAAGGAGCATCCAGTCATGGATGGGTGCATGTAAAATTAGGATTTTTTCCCGAAAATATAAAAGCGGAATACGGACTTTACCCCTAAAATAGGGGAAAACACCTATCAACCCTAGCCAAAAAGGCTAATATCGGTCCCCGGGCTTATTGGGACCTGCCTATCAAGTCAATGGGGAGGGTGCATGTAAAATTAGGATTTTGCCCCGCAAATATAAAAAGCGGAACGCGGACTTTATCCCTAAAATAGGGGAAACACCTATCAACGCTATCCCAATTTCGGAGCTCCAAGAGCTCCGGAGCTCCGAGAGCTCCGGAGATCCGTGTTCCAAGAGCTCCGGAGCTCTGAGTCCCAAGAGCTCCGGAGCTCCGACGCCACCACCGGGCGTTGACGGGCGAGTGAGTGAGTGAGTGAGTGAGTGAGTGAGTCAGTGAGTGAGTGAGTGGGTGGGTGGGTGGGTGGGTGGGTGAGTGAGTGAGTGAGTGAGTGAGTGAGTGAGTGAAGCGTGAACAACGCCCGTGAGGCGTCCCCAACGGCCGTCTTAACGCATGGACGCACTAACGACGGTGAGTGACTGAGTGAGTGAGTGAGTGAGTGAGTGGGATCCTACTGGACTAATGTAACGTCCGTTTTCATCATTTTGCGCATGCGCAGTATGGCCGTCGTATATAAAGCAGGCATTTTGGGGATTCGTGGAGGTTTGTTGAGTGGTTGACCATCCATGGTCAAATGGATCGTGTGGGGTATCAGTGTCAAGCTCTCGTAGGAAAAGTGGAAATTGCCCCTCATTTGTGGGGCGCTCACTTCCGGTTGTGTGGGGCGCTGCCCTCAGCCAATCAGAAGCGAGTATTTTGACCCGGTGCATTATGGGACATATCCAAGATGGCGGCGCCTGCCTTCTGGTACAAGATGGCGGCACGTCCGGTGTCGAAAACTGATCATTTTGTCGGAATGTGGTCATCTGGCGTCGAAAACTGGACCTGGTATGGGTCCCGCCTAATTTGATGTAGAGATGGACCACTATTGGTCCGAATGCGTCCTGTGGGGTGTCATCTTGTAGTTCTCGGAGTGCAGCCCACGATTTGAAGGATGTTCACGTCATCTGTGATGTCATTGGTGACGTCATCAGTAGGAGTAGTAGCCAAAGTGGGCATTTTGGAGCAGTGAAAGAAGGTATTTGGTGTAGAGATGGGCCACCCTTGGTTCGAATGTGTCGAGGGAAGTGTCATCTTGCAGTTCTCGGGGTGTGGCGGGTGTCCACAGCATCTGTGACGTCATCGGTGACGTCATCAGGACGAGAAGTAGCGAAAAGAAAATGTTTTATAATTGGCTCAGTGCCAATTTTTTCCCACGATTTGGACTGATGAGGGACACATGTTCATTCCGATATTTACAGACACTACCACCACCACCACCACCACCACACACCACCACCACCACCACCAACGCCACCACCAACGCCACCACCGGGCGTTGACGGGCGTCAACGCCCGGTGCTGGTGGTGGTAGCTCCCATGTGGCAGAGCTCTTGCATCGGAGCTCTCGGAGCTCAAAGCTTGCGGCGCTCGGAAATGACGTCATCGCAGGCATGCGCGTGTACCTGTGGGAATAGGGTACACCAGGGTGCGGGTGCAGCACAGGTACACGTTGATGGGGTTGGTGGCGTTGGTGATGGCGTTGGATACTCCTTTACGAATGCTTCACATTGATACCTCACACGACTCCATAGGACCAATAGTGGCCCACCCAGACCCCAAAACGTCTATTTCCATACCCTTTTCCCACAATTCGCTGTTTGCGCATGCGCAGAGTGTTGACAACGCCCGAGCCAGTAGTCCAGGCGGATGCCCCTTTACGAATGCTTCATAGTGATACCTCATACGACTCTATCGGCCCATTAGGGGCTCCCTAGATCCCAAAACGTCTATTTCCATACCCTTGGTCTACCGCGCATGCGCAGAATGCCGCTAATTCAACCCCACACCCACCCCATCGGATGCCCCCTCCCATAGGCTTCACATTGATACCACACTCGACCCAATCGGACCATTAGGGGCTCCCCTAGACACCAAAACGTCTATTTTCATACCATTTTCCCACAATTCCCTGTCTGCGCATGCGTAGAATGTTGACAACGACTGGGACACTAGTGCAGTCAGATGTCCCCTCACCTATGCTTCACATTGATACCTCATACGACTCCATCGGCCCATTAGGGGCTTCCCTAGGTCCAAAAACGTGTATTCCATACCCTTGGTCTACCGCGCATGCGCAGAATGACGATATTCCAACCCCATACCCACCCCATCGGATGCCCCCTCACATAGGCTTCATATTGATACCTCACTCAACTCCATCGGACCATTAGTGGCTGTCCTAGACCCCAAAACGTCTATTTCCATACCCTTGGTCCACCGCGCATGCGCAGAATGACGCTATTTCAACCCCACACCCAACCCATCAGATGCCCCTTTACGAATGCTTCACTTTGATACCTCACTCGACCCAATCGGACCATTAGTGGCTCCCCTAGCTCCAAAACGTCTATTTCCATACCCTTGGTCCACTGCGCATGCGCAGAATGACGCTATTTCAACCCCACACCCAGCCCATCAGATGTCCCCTCACATAAGCTTCACAATGATACCTCATACGACCCCATCGGATCATCCATACCCCATACAGGCATTTTCTCGTATAGATTTAATATGCAAATGTTCGAATCAGGGAAGATAACCCGGCATTTGCCAAAAACCACAAAAGTGCATCAAGAGTTACCTCCCCATTGGAACTCTTCTGTGTTGGAGGTAGTTTTCCTCCCCATCGACCAAGTATCCCCTTAAATTTTACCCGGGGGAACAAATAAGTAGGTCAATAAGACTTTAAATCACCTTATTTCTAAGACTTCGAGAAATCTCGGAGCCGAGCTGGAATCTATATATCTGGAACCGGTTATGTAGACATGTGAATTCTACAATACGTAGTGCCTCCCAGTCCTGATTTGCTTGAAAACTTAACTCAGAAAAATCGATCGCGTACAAAAACACTGCCGAGATACGATTGCGAAACATCGCGACTATTTTGAAAAAACAATCTGGGAATAATTTGGAAAGGTGCTGTGGCAAATTATAGACACGATTATACAATATTATTCCAGTGTCGCGCTTTTACTTCCCTCGACGCGTTCGTGTTTCTTATAAAGCGTTTAACCTATGCGTTAGTTTATCTGATTATGGACGCGGAAGTTATGTATATTTTATTATCCTATTCTTTTATTTGACTGTCGTGCTATTCTGTTCTGTCTATGCGTTTAAAAATTTCGTGATGTCGATTTTCTAATAGCACGTCGATTCGGGTCTATAATAAAACCATCGTGAAAACCACCCAAATTGGTCCAATGGACAGTCACATCAAGCCAAAATTTACGAGAGTCAGAAATTTCCAGCTCTTGAAAACAAGATTCGGCCTGTAATCCAGGCAAACTCTGGTTTGACCCATAACAAATTGCAACAGAATTTATTTCACTGGTATGCATTTCTAATAGATCCCGTGAACAACATACTAAAAGTCTACCAAAAGCTATTTGGTGACGCTAAGAGTTTTTTTAAGCAAAGATACTCCATCTTATAATATATAAGGGTCCATGTTTGTTTTCAAAAAGTCGTATCTCCACCAAATAGATTTTGATAGACTTTTAGTATGTTGTTCTGGGGATCCATTAGAAAGGCAAATCAGGGGAAAAAAATTCTGTTGCAACTTGTTTTGGGTCCAGCTAAATATCAGCTAGATTGTCTGGACTACTGGGGGATTAGGTGGAGAGATCCCCCCCCCCTCCTCCCCCCTTCCACTGGTGGACATTTTCATATTTTCATACCCCCATCACGAGCCGAGAATTATGGTGTCAATAACACAAATCGCAAAATCGTCCGAAAATGTCACATTCTGGGGAAATGGCATCGCTGTGGCGTCATCAATGCGGTTATTTGCATTTTTGCCCTTTTCTGATAGAGCTCGACTCAGCTGTATGTGTGGAATATTTCACCTCCAGGGATAACGAAAATATTTAGGGGGATGCGGTACACACCAAATCACCTAGGCCTGATAGGGTCAGCTGGATTTTTTGGTTGTTGATTACCGCAAATTCCAGTAACTGACAAGTACTGTTCCGACAAAAAAATGAATCGACGAGAATTAGCTTTTGCCTTAATATCTTCCGTTGTCTGATTCTAATTCATCATGTGGAGATTGTCCTATACCTTCCCATGTGTATTTCACATTTTCCGTATGTTTGCCGAAAAATTGCCTAGGGTCAGTGCTTGCCTCACCGAAAACAAACATACCAGTATTTTTGTCTCCTGTTGAGTCCCAGACACGATTCTAAGCCTGAGGGCCAAACTTGGTACACGCAACAAAGGTGCACACCTCAATGTCGTTCATTTTTAGTCGGACATGGAAATATATATTTGCGAACATTCCGGATTCTATTGAAAACCTGTAGTATATAAATCGCATGATTGAGATCACATGACAGTATACCCTAGTTACCTTTTAATACTCTCATACATGAGCAATCAAGTCGAGTTTAATGAGATTGCATCTTATTTCTTTACTTTGGCGGAAAAAAATATCATTAGATATATCTAACATGTCTCACGGCGATTTTTAATAACCCACACCAGGTTAATACCAGATACATTCGGACCATGATCCCGTTTTTATGAACTCGCCTAATATGGTTAGTAAACGCTACTAGAATTTGTAGCGGAACGTTGGCAGTTAAATAAATAAAAGACGTTATTATCCATATTAAAGTTTTCAGTTGATTATTTATTATATGATTATTTTACTCGGACTAGTTAGACCTGCCTGAAAATACGCGCAAAATCAATTCACCGTGATGAGCTATGACTCGCCGCCCTTTCGATGTCTTCAGGTACACTGCAACCAGAAATCCGCTTATAAAGACCTACAACTTCTTGTCCAATTACTCGGTTGAATGTGCCCACCACCATGTTACTTTTAAGGTATTAAGAATGATTTCTCTTTTAGTTTTCTGCATTTTGGACCTGATAGAATTGTCACTCTATATCCATAGAGTTGTTACTCTATATCCATAGAGTCCTCACTTTTCATATGAAGGCTATTTATTATCGAAGGACTTATGTTGACTCGTTAATCTTTGACAATACAACGCCTACACACCCATGGCCTGATTCAACTCACTAAAACATACGAAACACATAGAGGACGTTTTGAGGCGAAATAAATGTGGGCCGCAATTCACACTCACGACACGATTTCACGCAATAATTGTCAAAGTTGAATTAATAAAATTTCATCTTCTTTAACTGATTGCAGATGTGGGTGTATCCAACTGGATAACGAGACGGGTTATCCACGTCTCATAACTCCTGATGTTATATAACCCTCGCTGTTATCTTTCCCCACCACCATTGCGTGTTGATTGCTCACTAGAGACACATGGGTTGGTATGGTACGAACATTATGGATGTAGAGCTCCGAGATGGCAAAGATATCTAGAATATTAAAATTACAACTTGGATTTTGAATCACTGATGGGGAAATGGAAATATGACTTGACAGGGTCCGCTTTGAGAGTTGCAAATTTCTATCTGAATATAGGGTTTGCCATTAAAATTACCATCAATATTGGATTAATTCGTTCCTTGGGGAGACTCCCTGCATATTCTTGGCGGATTAGTATCTCACAGTGGATACGCACCACTCATCAATAAAATATTGATAAGCATTTTGTCTGCATTGTGATCGTGTTGTTCAGATTCCCATCAGACCACTATACGATATATGCGATACTTGAGACTGGATACATGCGTCATTACCGATCTTCATTAAGAACCGGTGGCCTGTTAAAAGTTTCGCCTCAATAACCTACATGTATACCGTATTCATATGGAACCGCTCACACCTGGCATATAAGCTTGAATCATTGAAAACACACCTCATCGTTGATATAATTTATTATCAGTTTGTCTGGAGATTGCAGAAGTTGGTTATTATTTGCCAAGGAAAAAAATTCCACTGAAAGGATGGAAGCTTTACTTTTTATTTGCGCGCTGAGACTTCATGACTATATCTTAGAATCTTCCTTATTCTAGCCTGAATGTGAGGCAGGGATGGAGGCTTTTCTCTGAAGTCCTATGGTTATTTATTTAGTCGCCAGATGTGAACTTTTCTCACCTCTTTTTTATCTCACCAATTTCGTGCCATGGTCAAATAATATGGAATTATTTTTGCCGGGTGGGTCCATCAATTAATATTCTATAACACTTGTGTCAATAACATCGAGCTAACCGTGCAATTATTACACGATTTACCACGGTTATGTGAAATGTACATATGTCAAGTGCAGGTGTTCATTAGGAGATTCCATTTCACAAGTCGGATGAGGAAACGGACGTCTGCTGCCATACAAGTAACAATCGAATAAAACAAACTAATTACAAGATGAAATTTCCTTCTCAAGTTTAACTGTTGTTTCTATCGGGAAAATGATTAACAAAGAGACACAAATAGGCATATATCCACGTAATTTCCCAACAGCTGACTCGTCTGACAAAATCACTCCCCATTTGAGAGACCACATAAACTCGTCCACTGACATTGGCACAATGCCTACCGAGACGGTAGCATCGTCCCAACATTAGTGGACAAGATTTTTTCAAAAAAGGGGAGAAAGGTTGTCAAAGTTTAAAATATGTTTTCAACCTTTCATTGTATTCTTTGTTGATAATCAATTTTGAGTAGTGCAATAGAATAGAAATAATGTTTTCATAGGCGTGCTAAATGGTTATTTTACGCGCGTTAGTGTGGGAAAGTTTATAAATTTTAATATATGAAAACATTATTTCTTAATTTTAGCAAGTTATCACCCAGATCAACAGTGTAATATGCACTCGTGTGTTTGTATATGTTGTCAGTCCCTTTACATCATTATCGGAATAAAGCATCGTAGTTTGCCAATTGATCAGCGATATTTTAGCATCGGTTCTGCCTTATATTACAGATAAGTTATGCAAGAAACAATATACCAATCCATTTCCAACAAATTTGTCCTTGGAATACGCCTAATTGCCTCGGGGAAGTCTACCTGACTTGCACGTTAACGACATTTGTATGGTCTCTGTCACAGCCGTAAATAGATCATCGGTTGAGCTCAGTGTGATAATGTCTTGTAATTGAAACGAGTTGATCCCAGCTCCATACAGATTTCACCTCAGCTAATTAGGCTGGAGAGACAGTATACCAGCACGGATTATATTCCAAAGTGTCAAATTGGTTCATTTATCCACATCCAACAATTATGCATCCTTTGGGCATGGTTGCAAAAAAAATACATAGGTGAACAAGCATCTCGGTAAAACGAAATAACATTGATGAGGAATCGAACATATGTTTTCTTGTGATGATTCACCGAACGCCTTTCTTATAAGAAACGTTTTTCTATAGATAACAGTCATATAATATACATGCCAAAAAGTGTGTTTCAATTACGACAAATATGATTTACCAGTTAACAACATTGCCCACTCGAAATGCAAACGATGCTGGTATAATTAAGAGCAAATCTCATCATGTATATATGACAGACATTAGTTTTTGTGAGACAATGCGGCAATCCATGGTGGTTACCTTATACACGTCCACGAATGTGAAGCTATATGCGTCACACAGATCGAATCTGAGCAGCTTCATGCACGATCGGACCGTTCATACGATGTTCATCATTGATTAAATGGTATATTGTTCGAGGTTCCCATGCGTGCAAATAAGAATCAGTGGCTGAGAGACAAAGGCGTGGAAGCGTTATTACTTCTCTTCCCGTGGTGTTTGATGTACAGTTCATTTCTGCAGAATAAGAAAGAAATACACCCTGATTACTATTATACTAAACAATGAAATGAAGATTAAAGATTAAAGAATCCGAGAAAGCAGATCCCTCTAATTGCGTACGTTTATGATTAGCCGAAGTGGACCTCAAATCTCTGTACACGTGTACAGTTTCATGTATATACTCAAAATACTTTTTTATCGACACATTATTTCAATCCTATATCGTATTTATTTTTGTACTATATAATTATGACAATCGAGTCGAGGAAATTATGTAGGACACAAATCGCTTACACGAAAGAAACCGTTACATTAATTGACAGACTCATTGCTCAGGGCTCATAGATATACGGCTGTCTGTTGATTTGATTAGGGCTCAGGGCTCATAGATACGGCTGTCTGTTGGTTTGATTTCAATCAGTTTGATAATCGATTTCCCTTTCAGAAAAGTTAAGCTTAACGAATCACAGCAAGTTATAACTTCATACGCATGTCTGAATTCAGTATCAATGCGAAGTTGGTGGAAATCTAAATAAATAATGTGCTCAAAATATTCGTGAATTTTTTTTAGAAATATACCTTCAGCAAACACAGTAAAACTGTATGATCATATGAATTTGCCCTGCCCAATGTGCCGACAATAATTAGGAATGTTTTCTATCATAAATCGATATCGTGAAAATAGTGAAAAGATGATATATTTGGCGAATTGAACTTTACCAGTAATGTGATAATTAATGTGTATTATTACTATATGTATCACGAAGACATGAGGACGACAACACGTCTTTAATGTGTGGGAGAAACCTGCTCAAACTGTGAACATTATTTACCGTGCGGTCTGCCATTGAAACGCTCCGTTTCATAGGTTGGATATTTGCAGGAAACAGCTCCATCTGAGTGGAATCACCTGAGGTGAGGGAGTCACCTTTTTGGTTGCTGAAACGAGTATGTTACACACAATGTCGGTGATTCGATTGGTCAAATTATGTAGCGCATAAATGAATACGACACAGGATCGAAATAAGTTGCATGTTTATGCAAAAATAATTTGGATGGAGACAAACAATGCTTTAGTATGCATAGACAAATCTGGGGGTTTGATTGATTGTAAATGCGTCTATACATAATGAAGATTTTTGTTCCCTACGGTAAACCTATTTGTGTGTTTCGTAAATCCATTTCAGTAACCGTAAAAGAATGGACTGTGTCAGTACATTGAACCCACATTTATCTTTCCATACTGTCATAATGGTATGAAATTGGCACAGTGACACAAGTTCGACGTCGTTTGTATGGCTTATATAATGGACCGGAAATTGTTTTAAGTCGACAGAGATGATACTTCTTAGTGTGTATTCTGAATAGTGATACGCTTTCTAGAATGTACTATGTGGGATTGCTTCAAAAGGATCTAAGATCTTCACAAAGTCTCCAACATTTACTTCGTTTAGTCTCTATTGGATCATTAATGATCGGTAATCATGCGTTTTCAAATGAACTGATGTCTCATAAGCTATTACATACAAGAAGAAATATGGATATCCAGGCACATGATAAATTCATAAATATGTTACAATGAGTTGCTACGATGAAAGAGTAAGACCGGGTGACGATGGAATTACCATGTACTCATGACCAATGCCAAGTATATATGTGACCCTGTGAAACGGTATTGTTTCAATAAGAGTAAGACCTTTTTAATTATCAGCACCAGTCTGAATATTGCGAAATAAATTTCGCAAAATGAAACCTTTATTCTCGTCCAGCAATACAATATATAAGCCAACTTCTCTCCTCGTATACAAATTAAGTCAGTCAAACACTGTCTCCTCCTGCTGATCTGCTCAAACAAATGCCAATCGCGTTATCGTTATCGCGTAGGCAACATCACATTTTAACACTAGCGACAATAACAATAACAGGAACATAGTGTTTGAAATACCCAGGATCGTTCAATGGACAGCCATTTCAAGCCAAATATTAAGCGAGGCCAATATTTCCATCTTTTCCTGAAGTTTATTTTAGTACGAGATACTTATCATTGATAAGGACTTGATATTGATTCATAAAAGCATTTTTGGGGGGAGGAGAGATTTGGGGGCCACTCTCGAACGTTCCTCTTGTGTTCCGAAACGGAGGAAATAAATAAGTGGTGAAACTTTTCATACCCCCCCGCCCCCCAACTCCTTGAGCAGAGGATCGATCGAAATGCTTTCAGGGAAAATGATGCCATCAGTTCGGGCATCTTGTATTTTTTGCTTATTCCTGGAAGATCTCAAACAACATATAATGTTTGCCACATTGCATCTACCTAGTCACCTACGCCAGATATGATTAATAGATATGATTCCCAGCATGAGAACTTGCCCTTGAAAACTGGAAATTCCAATAACGGCCAAGTCCTATTTCACAGCAGATGAATTGCCAAGGATTAAATTGCGCCCCAATACTGTGGCCTGATTATATTTCATCATTTGGAGCTTGCATTCACATTTTCTGTATATTTTTGAACGCTTTTCAACAGTCAATAGTTCTTTCACCGAGTCTCTGTTGAAATCCGAACAAGATTCTTCGCCACCAAGCGACTCCAATTAAACTTTCTCGAATTTGATACATATCGCATGCTGATAGCAAAATACAAGCCTATCCTGAAATATCTATGGCGTTACGTTTCGTAACCTGTGTCTAATTCCGCTTAACCCTGGACTAGGGACAGGATGGACCCATGTACTTCAAGGTCATCATGGTGTTCATGGTACAATCAAAGCGTGACAGAGATACATCATTCTTTAGATAAAGACCTTCCGACGAAGATCATACGGTTTAAGAATACTGATCAGCGATACGGATTTGATATTTTTGGAACATCGCGATGTATCATTGCCATCATTGAAAACTGTTGACCGCTTCTCTCTTGCATGAAACTAGCCTATGTTTGTGTACACTATGATTTTTTTTTTAATTTCGTGCTAATGTTGAAAAATGAATTAGATATTTGGATTATGAACGCGGAAATTCTTTTATGGACGACGGCTTAATACTGAATGAAGGACTAGACGCTTGTATTTCTCTGAACAGTTATTTCATTAATGACGAGAGATCCTGAAGGATCTTGGCGCCCACCATTATCCGATAATTGTAAGCTAATGACAAGAGGATCTTTTTGTCCATTGTTACTAAGAACAAACGAATGATTTGCAATTTTGTTTGCTGAATTTCGAATGGCAGCGAAGACAAATCTCTTTGAAACTTTCGCATGAGCTATGAAACATACTTAAGATTTTATAATGAGGAACGAATGCTATTTCTGTTATGTTTACTGGGCTAGTTTGAGTTATCTCTTTTAAGATACCATGCTCGAAAATAGTAAGATGGTACAAAACTTAATTCTGAAGACATTCGGAATGTGCAGTAATGTTGAAACTTTAGTGTCTGAATCCTGATTATCTTGGATCGAAACACGCAGTAGTCTACAGTTGTCGAGATGTGAGGTTGTGTCACAAGAATGACGTCCCTTCGTGTAGCCGACCCGTCGGCAGACGAAACAGTGGGGCAATTCACTTGCAATGGCATGGACTAAAGTAAACTGATTTAAAATTTGAAGAAATACATTTTAATTCGGAATCATTTGAACTCCTTGATATAGAAGGTGAAGGTATGGATATTCTCTATATAGTCGATATATAGAATATGCCCCACCGTTTGATCCGCCTACTCTTGTGATGCAACGTCACAACTCGGGAATACCGTTTTAATTTGAAGCGTAACTTGGATTTTCGAATCGGACCAAAAAATGTATCTTGCACAACTAGGCTACCAAATTTCAGAAAAAATCCATGAAGTATTTCCTGAGAATTCACGATAACAATGTTTCAAGGGGAAATTCAAGATGGTCACCTGGTGGCCATATTGGATTTTCGAATCGGACCAAAAAAGCTATCTTGTGCAATTGGACCACATGTATACCAAATTTGAGAAACATTCATGCAGTACTTCCTGAGAAACCACGACAACAAAGTTACATAGGGAAATCCAAAATGGCCACCTGGTGGGCATATTACATTTTCAAATCAGACCGCAAAAGGTATCTGGCACAACTAGTCCCCAAAGGGAACCTGTGTACCAAATTTGAGAAAGATCCACGCAGTACTTCTGGAGAAATCATGATAAAGTTTCATGGGGAAATCCAAGATGGCCGCCTGGTGGCCATATTGCATTTTCGAATCGGACCAGAAAAGGTATCTTGTACAACTAGACACCAAGGGGAACCAGTGTACCAAATTTTGGAAAGATCCATGCAGTAGTTCCTGAGGCAGTAGTTCCTGAGGAATCGCAATAAAAAAGTTTCATGGGGAAATACAAGATGGCCGCCTGGTGGCCATATTGGATTTTGGAATCGGACCATGAAAGGCATTTTGCA
This sequence comes from Hanleya hanleyi, assembly GCA_036873755.1. NCBI lineage: Eukaryota > Metazoa > Mollusca > Polyplacophora > Lepidopleurida > Hanleyidae > Hanleya > Hanleya hanleyi. The sequence continues at coordinate 175,006 of JAVTVY010042156.1, forward strand.
CAAGCAGACAACAAGGGGAACCTGTGTACCAAATTTTACAAAGATCCATGCAGTAGTTCCTGAGGATTCACAATAACAAAAATTTCACTGGGAAATTCAAAATGGCCGCTTGGTGGTCATATTGGATTTTCGAATCGGGCCAAAAAAGGTATCTTGCACAACGGGACCACAATGGACCTGTGTAACAAATTTGAGAAGGATCCATGAAGTATTTCCTGAGAAATGATGAAGTTTCATAAGGAAATATAAGATGGCAGCCTGGTGGCCATATTGGATTTTCGAATCGGACCAGAAAAGGTATCTTGCACAACTAGACCCCAAGGGGAACCTGTGTACCAAATTTGAGAAAGATCCATGCAGTAGTTCCTGAGAAATCGCAATAACAAAGTTTCATGAGGAAATGCAAGATGGCTGCCTGGTGGCCATATTGGATTTTCGAATCGGACAGAAAAGGTATCTTGCACAACTAGACCCCAAGGGGAACCTGTGTACCAAATTTGACAAAGATCCATGCAGTAGTTCCTGAAAAATCGCGATAACAAGGTTTCATGGGGAATCCAAGATGGCTGCCTGGTGGCCATATTGGATTTTCGAATCGGACCAGAAAAGGTATCTTGCACAACTAGACCCCAAGGGGAACCTGTGTACCAAATTTGAGAAAGATCCATGCAGTAGTTCCTGAGAAATCGCGATAACAAGATTTCATGAAGAAATCCAAGATGGCTGCCTGGTGGCCATATTGGATTTTCGAATCGGACCAGAAAAGGTTTCTTGCACAACTCGACCCCAAGGGGAACCTGTGTACCAAATTTGAGAAAGATCCATGAAATAGTTCCTGGAAAATCGCGATAAGAAGGTTTCATGGGGAAATCCAAGATGGCTGCCTGGTGGCCATATTGGATTTTCGAATCGGACCAGAAAAGGTATCTTGCACAACTAGACACCAAGGGGAACCTGTGTACCAAATTTGAGAAAGATCCATGCAGTAGTTCCTGAGAAATCGCGATAACACGGTTTCATGGGGAAATCCAAGATGGCTGCCTGGTGGCCATATTGGATTTTCCAATCGGACCAAAAACGGTCTCTTGCACAACTAGACCCCAAGAGGAACCCGTGTCCCAATTTTGAGAAAGATCCATGAAGTAGTTCCTGAAAAATCGCGATAACAAAGTTTCATGGGGAAATCCAAGATGGCTGGCTGGTGGCCATATTGGATTTTCGAATCGGACCAGAAAAGGTCTCTTGCACAACTAGACCCCAAGGGGAACCTGTGTATCAAATTTGAGAAAGATCCATGAAGTAGTTCCTGAAAAATCGCGATAACAAGGTTTCATGGGGAACTCAAAGATGGCTGCCTGGTGGCCATATTGGATTTTCGAATCGGACCCGAAAAGGTATCTTGCACGACTAGACCCCAAGGGGAACCTGTGTACCAAATTTGAGAAAGATCCATCAAGCAGTTCCTGAGAAATCGCGATAACAAGGTTTCATGGGGAAATCCAAGATGGCCGCCTAGTGGCCATATTGGATTTTCGAATCGGACCAGAAAAGGCCTCTTGCACAACTAGACCCCAAGGGGAATCTGTGTACCAAATTTGAGAAAGATCCATGAAGTAGTTCCTGAAAAATCGCGATAACAAGGTTTCCTGGGGAAATCCAAGATGGCCGCCTTGTGGCCATATTGGATTTTCGAATCGGACCAGAAAAGGTATCTTGCACAACTAGACCCCAAGGAGAACCTGTGTACCAAATTTGAGAAAGATCCATACAGTAGTTCCTGAGAAATCGCGATAACAAGAAATTGTTTACGGACGGACGACGGACGGACGACGGACGACGGACGGACGACGGACCACGGACAAAAAGCGATTTGAACAGCCCACCATCTGGTGATGGTGGGCTAAAAATCTGAAAATGGCACAAGACTTGAAGATATCGCCTCAACAATTCAATCTCCAAGATTGTCCATTCGATGTCGTCAAGTACAAAGCAGCCAGGAAAGCAGTTTCTTGTGCCGTATAACTTCATGTCCGAATAAGCCTTACAATGTTCCCACCACCGTATTACGCGTAACGTATTAAGAATAAATTCGTCGTTCACATGTAGTTTTCTGCATTTCGGGACAAGGGAGAGTTGTGGCTCATAGATGTAGATAAAAATTTGACTGATCTAACACGATATGCCTCATTTGAATTTACGATGAACTGAATATTCCACGTGTCTCCTGACAGATGACATACCCATATCGCAACCACCGGAGTCCGTGCCAGCAGTAAATTCATATCACAATTTAAACTCTTTTTACATCTCCTGTACAGAATAGAATCATATCGTTGATCAGCAAATATTGGAGGAACATTCTCATAGGCGCGGCCATCGTTACCCAGAATTTTATCGGAAAAGAGACTGGGCGAAATATCAGCAGAACGTTGAAAATAGAGATTTGAGTTTTGTGATGTTTTCAAATGTCGTTTACAAATTCTTTACCTGTTTTCCAACTATTATATTAATACTTCTGGGTAACTTTTGCAGACGGTTATCTACGCTTTATTAGTTCCGATATAACTTTACACTGTGCCACCTGGTGGAGAAGAGAGTTAATTCCCTTTAGACAAAACTTTTCCACATATAGCATATATGCAAATAGCTGAAGTATAAGGTCCCCTATAACAGTGATTGCATTGCAAATGAGAGATGACACGCTAAATACCGACTTAGAAAACTCGAAGGGTTTGATGTTGATTTGTTAATCATTGACAATACAACTTCTACACACTTTGGCATAAGAACATGTCTTATTCTACTCATTCAAACTCCCGGAACCTATACAGGTTGTTTACGGTGAACCATATGTGCGACTTTCACACTCGCGCCTTGATGTAACGCAATAACTGGCACATGTTGATTAATATAATTTCATCTTCTGTAACCGATTAAATTAATTCAATGAGTTTGTTTTATGTTTTCTAATGCCAGTGGTCGACCGGATGTAGTAAGGTGTCGCTGATAGAACGTCTCGTATTCTGATTGGTTCAGACGGATGTGGTAGTCAGTTGAATAATGAGGCTGGGTTATATGTCTCATAACTATCAATGTTATATAACTCACGCCATTATATTGTCCCACCATCAATGCGTTTTGATAGCCCAATGGGTTAATCAACGTCACAAGACATTGTTGCAGAAACTTATAAAACAGGGCTATTCCAACAAGCGCCTCCATTCAAAGTTTCTCAAATTTGGCGATACATATCGCATGCTGATAGCAAAATACGAGCGTAGCGTGCAAGATCTATGGCGTTACGTTTCGTAACTTGCATTGTGTCTAGTTCCGCTTAACCCGAGACTAGAGGCCGTATGAACCCATGTACTTCAAGATCCTCGTGGTGTTCATATGAACAGGCCCAATCAAAGCGTAACTGAGATACATCATTCTCTAGATGACGACTTTACAACAATTATTATGGATTAAGAATACTGATCAGCGATACGGATTTTATATTTTTGGAACATCATGATGTCTTGTCGGCATCATTGAAAACTGTTGACCGCTTCTCTCTTGCAGGAAACTAGCCTATGTTTTTGCATACTATGATTGTCCTTTTGAATTTGGTGCTAATAATGTTATATGGAATAGGTCTTTGGATTATGGACGCGGATATTCTTTAATGGACGACGGCTGAATTATGAATGACGGACTAGACGCTTGTAATTCTTACGGAGGTTATAGATGTAGAATCCCGGGAATGCAAAGATGTCTGGAATATTAACATCTACGACATGGATTTTGGATTATTGACTTGACAGCGTGCGCTATGAGAGTTGCAGATTTGTTCTCTCTGAATTAGGGGTTTACCATTAGAATTACCATCGATATCGGATTACTGAGTTCCTTGGAGAGAGACTAAATTTTTGGTGGTTTAGTAACATCCATGGCTTGGGTTAGGATAGCATACGCATCTCCCATCAATAAAATGTTGATAAGCATTTGTCTGCTTTGAGCTCGCATAGGTTATATTCCCATCAGACCAAAATGCGATTAAATACTTGAGATTGGATACAGGCGTCAAGTCCGTCCTTCATTAGACACATGTAGTATGCTTCAATAACCTAAACCTTATTCATATGGAATAGTCAGTACCAAGTTCAGTACATTTAGGCTAGAATAATCGAAAACATACCTCATCATTAATATTTTATCAGTTTGTCTGAGGGTTACAGAAGACTCTTATCAGTTAGATGAGAAAATAATCCACTCGAAGGATGAAAGCTTTATGAAAGAGTTACCAAGGCTACGTGCACCCTTTCGACTGAACTATATCTGTTCTCTTATGAATACGATAACATGTATTCAGACGCTTTCAAAAACCGATCACTTCAATATGGTGGCTGATAGCTGCCATCGCATTCGCGCCCTCGCGACCTGTAAATTTGCAAAAATTGTAGGGGCGCGAGTGGCTCAATACTGCCATGTTCGCGCATTCGCGGGGTCGCGATTGCGAGAATGCGCGAGAACACGCGAACGAGCACCGTTCGCGCGCGACTGGTGCTCGTTCGCGTGTTCGCGTGTTTTCGCAATCGCGCCCTCTTGAAGGGCGCGATCGCGCGACACGCGAACACGCGAACGGTACCGTTTGCGCATTCGCGGGGTCGCGATTGCGAGAACACGCAAACACGCGAACGAGCACCAGTCGCGCGCGAACGGTGCTCGTTCGCGTGTTCTCGCGCATTCTCGCAATCGCGACCCCGCGAATGCGCGAACATGGCAGTATTGAGCCACTCGCGCCCCTACAATTTTTGCAAATTTACAGGTCGTGATGGCGCGAATGCGATGGCAGCTATCAGCCACCATACTTCAAAGCACGTTCCTTCTCATTCACTAAACGCTATATATAGACGATCGTCTCGCTGACGCATATATATCCACCTTCATTAGATTTGAAGGAAATTGCAGATAGCCCTAATGGCACATCATATTTTAGGCCTATATCTCTACAAAAATGAAACAGGCCTTCTCCCTTGTCGACAAAAGTGATTATTACAATTTCGACATCGTTAACTGTCCCTTCTAGACAGTAATATTCCAGTCGGACCTGTATATGGCGTATACATATCTCGCCTAGTAGCATTTGCTAGATCCTGTGTTGAATTTGACGATTTTAATCAAAGTCACAAAACATTATTGCAGAAACTTACAAAACATGGCTATACCACCAAGCGCCTCCAATCAAAGTTTCACAAACTTGGCGACACAGGTCGTCGTACGCTGATAGAAAAACACAAATGTAGAGTGCAAGATTTATGGCGTTACGTTTCGTAACTTGTTCTGTTTAACCCTGGACTAGAGACCGCATGAACCCACGTATTTCAATAACCTCAAGGTGTTCATATGAACAGACACAATTAAAGCGTGACTGTGATACGTCCTACTCTAGATAACGACTTTAACGAAAATCATATGGCGTAAGAATACTGAACAGGGTTACGAATTTGATATTTTGGAAGATCATGATCATCATCATGAAGTTGGTGCTAATGCTGTTATATGAATTAGGTCTTTTCATTATGGATGCGTAAATTCTTTAATGAACGACTGCTGAATTCTAAATGATGGTACAGACGTCTATATATTAGAATCCTCCGTATTCTAGTCTGAATGTTAGGTGAGAGGGAGGCTGTCCTGTGAAATCATATGGTTACTTTTTAGTCGCCAGACGTCAACTTTTCCAACCTCTTACATATCTGAACAGGTTCGTGCCATGGTAAAAAAATATGAAATCAGTTTTGGCGGGTGAATTCATCAATTAATATGTTAGCAAGTTGTCAACTATACCAATACGGTAATGTGCTCATACGATAACCCACATGAGCGCGGTTCGCATGTGTACCTGGTGTGAAATTTCACAAGCTCATTTTCCATCATCACCCGAATAAAGCAGCGAAGTTTGCAAATCTTGGTCAGTGACATTTCAGCATCGATTTTGCTTTATATTACACATAAATTATTGAAAAAATAATAGGCCAGTCCATTTCTACAAACTTTGTTCTTGGAATACGCCTAATTGCCTCAGGGAAATGCTACCTGAGTTACACGTTAGCGACAATTCTATAGTCTCTCTCACAACCGTAAATAGATCATCGGCTGAGCTCAGTGTGAAAATGTCTCGAAATTAAAACGAATTGATTCCAGCTCCTAACAGATTTCACCCCAAGTAATTATGCCTCAAGAGACGGTATATCGGATTACATTGCAACGAGGCAAAGTTCGAGTTGATCCACATATCATTATAATATTTTTAACCAGATATTCACCAAAACATATTCTTACCGAGAACGAAATGTAAAATTTTCTCCAAAGTCATCCTAAGGGTACCTGAGACCCTATTCATCATGTGCAACACAGCTGTAGAGAGAGAATCTATGGTGTATGATATTTAACGATACACCGGAAGAAACATCATAATACTTTCCGACCAGAGGTTGTATAGGTCAATATCATCCATCATATTGTTGCAATGTTCTCCATAAATTGCCGAATTATCACGTGTTCTTTTTTATCCTAATAGTTTCTTCTCGCCATATGTCCCGGTGCAGAAACTTCCTTGAGGTGCCAATTTTTAATTTTTGACGTCAAAATCAATTCAGTTTGTTAGTAAGAATATTGCGTTAACACCATTTTTTAGTGTTGAGGCCAGTTCAGCACCAATAAGTGGTGTTGAGAAACGGTGTTGACATAATTCAACACCAACATGTGGTGTTGAGGCCAGTTCAACACCAACAAGCAGCCAGAGGATGCTAGGTCCCCCGCCGAAATGGCAGCAATATTTTCTAGCATTGTTGGTCTCAGGGGATATACATGAGGGAGGCAACTGCTGCTTCATAGGCGTTGGATGTGGAAGGGTCTTTCTGCCTTCCCAAGATTTAAGATCAACTCAGAACGATTGACTGAAAGTTGATTGCTTCTGTGATATAGTTTCCATGCAGTGAAGCACCGAGAAGCATCCCCAATTGACATCTCAAGGCATTATCTGCAAACCAAATTTGACGAGAAGCTGAAGGCATCAACCTGTTGCCCGGAAACCAAATTTTAAATTTGCCACCAGTTGTCGCCACCTCTAGGTGCAAGTGAGCGAAATGCAATCCCAAGCATCATCTCATGGCATGGTAGCCTACATGTATTAGCCTATAGTATCTTCTACAGGGGGCCAATGATCGGCTGATGCTGAGCAACAACAGCATTTTCCCAGTTAGACGGCAGATTTTGTAATCAAATACGAGGCCTTGCTATGTCATCAGTCAACTGAGACAGTCGCGTGGTTGTGTATGAAGATTGGGGTGGGTCTTATCTAATAGTGATCCAATGAAAATGCTCGTATTAGTTTAAAATGGCGGGGTCGAATGACCAATCACTGAACAGGAGACAGCTGGAACAGTACGTTGACACTGTCTGTTAATACAGGGGGCGTCGGAAGCAAATTCAAAGTGGTACGGCCACTATCATTGCACTTTAGGTGAGGATCCAGGGGCTGCCCAGGCCCCAGATGCTCCTGGGGTCTAGATCGCCGAAGAAGCGTTCTGAGCGATTTCTGGCGTCAATCAAAATCACTCTGCATTGAAGTGTATTTTTAGTTCTTTCCTAACCCTTTTACCATGAAAACGCAATCGATGGTTTTCTGCGATGCTGAATTACAAAAAATTGTGTATAGTATAGTACTTTATCCTAGGCACATCGTGTAGAAGTAACCGAGATGATGCATCGATAATGTATATCAAATTTTACATTGAGCATTTGAACAGTGTCAGAGCTAGAGATCATTAATGATTTTACATAAATTAAAGATGGTTGCCCATCCTTCCCGTCACTCAGAGGAACTAATGTGGTTATTGATTAATGCAAGTCTCTTCATACATCGATGCTGTAAATCAAGTTATAGAACATTTGAATGGTATCAGAGATAAACATCATTAAAGTTTTTGAATAAATTAAAGATGGCCACCAAGATTTCCGCCCAATCAGAGAAACCAGATCTGTCATTCATCGTAAGTCTCTTGATGCATCAATGATGTATACCAAATTTTACACTGAGCACTCCAACGGAATCAGATATAGAGATCATTAATGATTTTGCCTAAATTAAAGATGGCCACCAAGATTTTCAGTCAATCAGGTCCCGATTCAAAGTATCTGGATGTATCGATGATATATACCAACCTTCATATAAAACAATTGAATGGTAACCGAGATATGTAGGCTATCATTATCGATTTCGCATGAATTAAAGATGGCCTCCAGGGCCCAGCTAATCAGAAAAGCCTGTTTGGTAATTCGTTGAAAGTTGCTTGATGTATCGATGATGTATATCAAATTTCGTATTGAACAGTTGAATGGTTTTCGAGATATGGATCATTATCCATTTTGCATGAAATTAAAGATGGCTGCTAAGGTTCCCACCCAATCAGGTCCCAATTCTATAGGCTTCTGGTCCTTGACTAGGTAAATAAGCATACCAAATTTGGAATTCATCAGCGGAACAGTTTTCCGGCTATCTCGCTCACGAACGGACGTACAAGATGATGACAATACCCCATGGCCAAAATTGGCCGAGGGGTAAAAACATGGGTCTGTGCCTGATAAATTTTAAGCCTTTTGGGGTTGCAACTCGTTCATAGAAAGCTCCCTGTACATGAACAATTGCACTGACAACTGCATGCCATCATCTGTCAGTCTGAAGACCGGCAAGGTTGAATTCAGTTCAATTCAGGAAATTGATCATATGCACAGTATGCACCCAAACATTAGGAACACAGTTGTAATTAATATAGTAATATACATGTGTGGACACAAATGATTCATGCAGAAGCTTCAGGGTAAATCATATGATGTGCAATACAATTATTTGTTAGCAAAATTGAAGGAAATGTTGTCCTTCGTTTAAGATGACACGAAATTCAAAAATTAGGGATTCAGTACTGCGGGGATTCCCCCGCCAGTTATTTCACATTATACTTCTGAAATAAAATATGGTTCGTGCAAAAGCTTTAGGGTAAATCATATGATGTGGAATAGAATGATTTCATATAGCAAAATTGAAGGCCCATTTTGACTGGAACGGACAAGAAGAAGAGAAACTCAGTGGTGCCACCTTCAGGTAGATGTTGCTGAAATGCAATACGGACTGGCGTCCTGTTGCAAGGAATGCGTATTCCGAATTTCGGAATAATCCAACACAGCATTGGGAAGTTATCGCTTCGAACAGATGTACACGGAAAAAAATCTATTTTGACCCAGTGGCGCCACCTTCAGGCCGATGTTGCTGAAATGCAGTACGGACTGGCCTCTTGTCGCAAGGAATGCGAATGCTGAATTTTGGAAGAATCCAACAAAGCGTTAGGAAGTTATCGCTTCGAACAGTCATGCACGGACGTACACGAACATCCACGGACTCAAAGAAGCAAGAACCAGTGGCGCTACCTTCAGGCAGATGTTGCTGAAATGTAATACGGACTGGCGTCTTGTCACAAGGAATGCGTGTTCTAATTTTGGAAGAATCCAACAAAACTTTAGGAAGTTATCACTTCGAACAGAAATGCACGGACGTACACGGACATCCACGGATGCAAAGAAGCAAGAACTAGTGGCGTCACATTTAGGCAGATGTTGGCCACTGGGTCAAAATAGATTTTTTTCCGTGTACATCTGTTTTGAAACGTGTATTGCGCGTCATCACTTTATCCAAAAAGCTTGATCACACACAACCCTTATTTATGGCACTGAAAATACTACCGCTTATCAAGTTGAATGTATACGCATGTTCAATTATGATCCAAAAATGTTTATATCATCCTGAACTTATTCCAATACGCTTCCGGGACTATTTTAGAAAATTATCTGATGTTCACTGCTACCCGACAAGAAACCAGCAGGTAAACTTGTATAGTCCTTTCTACAAGACCAACCTTTCTTACCATACTATCAAAATAACAGGACCTCGGGAATGGAACAAATTATCCTCCACCCTTAAAACCATCAAATCTTTATCCTTATTCAAATCAAAGTTAAAATCATACCTTCTTGAAAATTAACTGGCTTCACAATACTGTATCTTTAATATGTCATACGCCCAATATATGTCTGCTAATATGTTGATTTCACCAGCTATATTGTCACGTACATTCAAACTTTATTCTTAATTTTCTTTGGGATAGAACAAGCCCCCTGGGGCTTTATTCCCGCCAACAATATATCAGCTGTGTATTATCTGTTATATTATTACTAATATATATCTGTATGCATAAAATGACTATTTATATTAGTTGGTGAATAAAATTCAATTCAATTCAAAAAAAAAATGCAATACGGACTGGCCTCTTGTCGCAAGGAATGCGAATGCTGAATTTCGGAAGAATCCAACTAAGCGTTAGAAAGTTATCGCTTCGAACAGACATGCACGGACGTACACGGACATCCACATACGCAAAGAAGCAAGAACTAGTGGCGCCACCTTCAGGCAGATGTTGCTGAAATGCAGTACGGACTGGCGTCTTGCCGTAAGGAATGCATATTCCGAATTTTGAAAGAATCCAACAAAGCGTTAGGAAGTTATCGCTTCGAACAGACATGGACGGACATCCACGGACATCCACGGACACAAAGAAGCAAGAACCATTTTAAAGTCCCCGGCCACGTTCGCGTTCGGAAGAATCCAACAAAGCGTTTGGAAGTTATCGCTTCGAACAGACATGCACGGACGTACACGAACATCCATGGACAGAAAGAAGTAAGAACCAGTGGCGCCACCTTCAGGCAGATGTTGCTGAGATGTAATACAGACTGGCATCTTGTCGCAAGGTACGCATATTCCGAATTTCGGAAGAATCCAACAAAGCGTTAGGAAGTTACTTCGAACAGACGTACACGGACATTCACGGATACGAAGAAGCAAGAACTAGTGGCGCCACCTTCAAGCAGATGTTGCTGAAATGCAATACGGACTGGTGTCTTGTCGCAAGGAATGCGTATGCCGATTTTCGGAAGAATCCAACTAAGCGTTAGAAAGTTATCGCTTCGAACAGACATGCACGGACGTACACGGACATCCACATACGCAAAGAAGCAAGAACTAGTGGTGCCACCTTCAGGCAGATGTTGCTGAAATGCCATACGGACTGGCGTCTTGCCGCAAGGAATGCATATTCCGAATTTCGAAAGAATCCAACAAAGCGTTAGGAAGTTATCGCTTCGAACAGACATGGACGGACATCCACGGACACAAAGAAGCAAGAACCATTTTAAAGTCCCCGGCCGCGTTCGCGGCCGGGGACAACAACATCACACTGTTTATAGTAACAGAAAGTTGTGTTTCAAAGAAATAGCACAGATCCACAATAAACAAACACCAGTTATTTGTTTTTGAGGAGCGTGATCACATCACTCTCCTAAAATTGATCCAGGAGAGTGGGAACAACACTCCTTACAACCACTTCTCTACATACTGAATGGCTTCATGAGTGTGTTATACACTTCAAAAACGACATTAGGGGAGCGATTTATAGCACTCCTGCTATTATCAAAAACAAAATACAGAACACACGTGATCTCTTCTGTTGCTCAACACACGCTTAATTACATAAAGAGAGTAGCAAATAAGCTCATTAAAATGTAACAAAGAGTCGTAGCGTACAGGCTTGA